>PVIR01001109.1:103390-137251 GCA_004026965.1 Petromus typicus | reverse complement strand
GGGTGTGGAGACTCAACCCGGCAGCAACCAGTACCACATACCACAGTGCCGGGCGTGGTGGCTCACGCCTGTAATCCCAGCACTCGGGAGGCAGAGGCAGGAGGATTGGGATGTGAGTTTGAGGCTGAGCTTGGGGCCAGCCTGAACCACAAAAGCGAGACCCTGTCTCAAAAAACCTAAAAAAAAAAAAAAAAAAAAGAAAGTGTGTAGGAGAGCAAAGCTGTTCACCTCATGGTGGCCAAGAAGCAAAGGAGACAGGAAGGGGCCAAGGTCTCATTATCCCCTTCAAGGGTACGCTCCCGTTGGGCCCCACCTCCTGAAGATTTCAGTACTTCTCCCTCACTCTACAGACTACGAGCCACGCCTTCAACATACGGATCTTTGGGGAGTATTTCAGATCCAAACAATGACACTGCACGTGAGGAAGGGTTGTAAGAGGAACTTACTACTGGTTTATCTGGGAAAACTAACTTATTTTGGCTTCATGAAACTGCTAGATTTGCTTTGTAGGAGCTCTTGATTCGGTTGAGCAGGTGTTCTGGATAAGCAGCTAAACGCTTGTTCTTCCTTGACAGCTGCAATGTGGACTCTGCACAGAGTTTCCCCCTAGCCACAGGTATTAGCTATTCCCATGACTTCTGCCAGGGCCGCCTTGGGTTCTTCAGAGCCCTCTGTGGACCTGCACAGAGGATTTAGATCAAGGCCTTGTTGTGGTGTGGCCTTGCTCTTCTATCCATTCTCGAAATGCCTCAGTGACTCCCTCCTGGAGCACTCTCCGTTCTCTAAGATTCTGATGAGCTCCAGGGGCCATCTCCACAAGGTGAGCTCCCTAGACTATGTGCATTATCTGTTCTAAAATAATAGCTTTGTAGGTAAGTCATATGCCATCATATTCTTTTTTAAAGTGCCACACAGTGGTTTGTAGGATATTTACAGAGTTGTGCAACCATCACCCTTGTCTAGTTCCCATACATTTTCATCATCTCAGAAAGAAAATCCTGCACTCTGTGACAGCGCTCTTCATTCTGCTTCCCTCTAGCACGTAGCAACCAAGAATTTACTTTTGTTTCTATCGATTTTTATGAATTATTGATAATAATAATAAGTGTACAACTGGAATTTACCAGGTAGGCTATTAGCCACACAGCTCATCAATTTCAGACTTAGGTATATTATGACAGCCTACCTGGTAAATGATAGGACTGAAAGGAAGCGTATGAATTAGGGACCCAGTGTCCTTTGGGAAGGTGGGATTGAGCACTTCCAATCACAAATAATTATTTTAAGGTTTTTAAAAATATTCAATAAAGCTAAGTCTGTAAATCAGACCTACTGGTGGTTAAAGATATGAATTATGATCTTTAAAAATATGTAATAAACTTCCAGTATTGAATTTAATCCTGTATAAAACACATGGTGTAATATTTTGTCCCTCACAAAGTCATAAAATTGCCATTTTAACCGTTTTTAATTGTATAATACAGTCACATTAAATATATTCACAGTGTTGTGCAGCTGTCACCATTATTCCTAAAACTTTTTCATCACCCCAAATAAAATCTCTGTAACCATTAAAGGATAAGATTCCAACTCTCCTTTCTCTAGTTGAGGATAACACATCACCTTCTTTCCGTTTGTATGAATTTGCCTATTTTAGATCCTTCACATAAGTGCTGTTCTGTGTCTGGCTTATTTAACTTAGCACAGTGTTTCCAGGGCTCATCCATATCGTAGCTTGTGTCAGAACTTCATTCCTTTTGTTGCCAAATACTATTCCTTTGTAAGCATATGCTCCATTTTATCTACTCATTGTTGATAGACACTTGGGTGTTTTCCACCTTTGGCTGTTGTGGGAATGCTGCAGTGAATATTGACATGTTTTGGGCTGTTTTTCCAGTTCTTTTAGGTGTATATCCAGGAGTGGAATTGCTAAGTCTGAATTAGGACTTTTGAGTCTAAGACTCTACTTCCCCATGTGGCTGCCCAAGTGTGAGTCCCATGGGGAGGAGAATATAGCTGTAGGATAGCCCGTGTGTCAGGATGGTATTTTCTCTGGGCTCCCAGTGATTGTATCAGTGATTTGACTTTAATTGGGTGTTTAACAGTCTAGCAGCTGCCTTTGGATGAGGAGTGACTGATCCTGCTCCTGTTCCAAAAATAATGAAGGTCTCAACATTCAGTTCAGATTTCACCTCCATGCTGACCAGGCTCTGTAACTCAACAGGAAATAGGTGTTTGGAAAGACATAGCTATTTAGTCTATCTCTCTCTTCCTGTCTGTTCTGTCCAGAAGCACCTATGCCTGTGGACAGAGAGGTAGTCAGTCTGACCATTGCATCATGGAGGCTGTGGGAGATAATGACTTCCTAGAGCAAGGTCGAGTCCTCAGTGAACTGTGTATGCCTGAACTGGTTGAGGGGCACATCATGGCCAAACAGAGGGTCGAGGGATGCTGCCTCCTGCCTGAAGTATAGCCTCCCAGGACTCTCACTTGATTCCTGCACAACTGAGGAATAGGCCAATGAGGCAGAGATGTGAGAGGGAAAGTAAACAGTAAGAAGAGAGAATAGGAGGTGGGGAGGAGAAAAAGAAGAGGGTCAGAGTAAAAGAACAATTAAAAAGGGGAATAAGTGACATGAACAATCCCTTGGCTGTGGATTGATGGCTCAATTGAGTGATTCTGGAACTCACTTTCCAAACTTAGATTGGTCATTTTGGTAAGCATCCTCTAAAAATTAGTAATACCATTGGCTCGATTTTTATCCTAGCATATTGAATTAACTCTGTTAATCCAAGGGAGAAGTAAATGTACATTAATCCCTCAGCTGAACCCACCCATCGAGACTTGTGTGGATGAAAAGATTCTCCGGCCCCCAGAGGTGTGTGAAGTTCATTAGGCTTCACACTCTGAAGGACTGTGAACTTGGTTCAGTGCACCTACTGGTGCCTGCTTTCACTGAATTCAGCTTCTTCCACCTCCCACTCCCAGTCCCACAATACGCAGGTGCATATTTCCCTCTGTCCAGAGCTGGAACATTGCACAGGGCTTCTATAGGGTCATAGCTTCTCGCCATGTGTAGGTGCTGCAGATATCCTAGAGATCCAGACTCCACATCCCAGTGGACTATAGTGTCTCAGGTCTCACATTTGGTCTGCAGTGGATAGGATCTTGTACTTCTATTTTTCAATTATTCAAAGGCAAAAATTTTGACCTCTGCCCAGCTCTCTGAAAGATTAGGTGTTAAGAACCCTTTTCAGAATAAATTGGCTATGAAATGTTTCTGAAAATGAGGTATCTCCTGCCAACTGTGACAAAAACAACCCTAAATCACCCCTCCATCTGAATTGGAATGGTTGGTCATTAGCAGAAAGACATGGAGCATCTGCTATATGTAAGGCAGTAAAGCAGTTGGCAGTTTGCTCAGGATTTTTGGATTCAAGGGATCTTCAAGGTTTCAAGGCCTGACTTATCCCTTCCTTTGAAGAGAGAATAGACTAGTAGAGTCAAAATATAGACTTACAAGGTCCGGGGATTTAGCTCAGTGGTTCTGGTGCCTGCCTTGCAAGTGCAAGTGCAAGGGCCTGGGTTCGATCCCCAGAAACCACATAGCATAGTGCCAGGCGTGGTGGCTCACACATGTAATCCCAGCACTCGGGAAGGAGAAGCAAGAGGATTGCTGTGAGTTCAAGGCTGAGCACAGGGCCAGCCTGAACTACAAAAGTGAGACCCTGTCTCAAAAAAAAAAAATAGACTTACAAAATAGACTTACACAGACACCCACAGCTATACTCAGAGGCAGAATACCCTTTATATTACAAACAGATAAAGAAGGAGGGTGATGTAGTTAGATGGAATAAATGGAGAAAGCACATATATGAAGGTGGTGGTGGCTGAACCCTGAAGGTGGATGGAGGTAAATGAGCTTTCTTAGTAGAACAGGATATCCAACAGCATGCTGAAGGCATATGGATGAGATTTAAAGGAATAGTTAGTTGAGTTTGGCTCGAGTGTGGTTTTTATATGTGGAAGAAGTGAGAGAGGAGGTTGAGATAGCAGGGAGGGGCCACATGGAGAACCTACATACCAGGGTGAGCAGTTTTCTGCCATGAGGTAGGTGACAGAGGGCCGTTTGGTGTTTGAGGGCCCAATGTGGTCAGAGTGTGAAGCAGTGGAGCAGAGGCTGCAGGTGGAAGACAGCTCGTAGGGTCATACCACTGTCCAGGCAAGAGAAGGAAGGGAGAGTTGTTTCCCAAAACAAAGTGTGAGGGCTAGGCAACCCCATGGTAGTATCTGGATGGAGGAGAGAGAGGATATGACTGAGGGCAAAGAGAAGACCCCAGCCTATATGCAGGTAGTGATCTTTTAAAGAAGTGATGTCAAAAGCTATACTTTGAAGGGTCATGTCTATAGTTGGTGACTAGAGGAGTTTCTCTGGTGATGTAGAATCTTAAAAGATGATTTTTTGAGCAGTGGAAATGATGAATCATTATGGAGTGGAGGGAGCAAGAGCAAGGGGGGGGGAGGAAGAAAGAGAAGAAGGACTGAAGATAGATCCCTTACATTCACAGACTAAGAAAGGGATAAAGTAGTGGATATGGAGTCATGGTGGTATGAGGAAGGCTTTATTCTGGTGGATTCGTGGGAATCAAAGCAGGAAAGTGTTTCAAGGAACTCATCTCTATCAGAGTTGGTTGAAGTGGTGAGAAATGAGAAGAAAAACTAAGAAAAAAAATTCCACTGGATTTGGTGATTTGGGTATGGTTGTTGTCTTTGGGTTCAGAGTGATGTTATCCAGTCAGTGTGCACGCTGTTGAGGTGTGGAGCTTGGCATGTGGATACCCATCTTTCAAGAATTTGGCCTTGAATGAAATGAGATAGGAAGTATACTTGGCACAGACGAGATTGGAAGGCAAAACAAAGAGCAACACACAGGGCCATGAGGGAGATCTAGAGGAAGGCAGTTGGAGGTTGGGAACGAGAGGAGAAGGTTAGCATCACCAAGGAATGGGGCTCTGTCTTGAGAATGAGGTGAGAAGAGGAGGAGAAAATGTCATATGGTACTGGGAGGATGCTAACAATAAGTTGTCAGGAGCTCAGTGAGGAGGTGTTGGAGTTGAGAGAGAGAGGACAGCAGAGTGGAGTCTCACTTGAGGTTACTAGAAGAAGGACAGTCAGAGGACTCCTGTGGGACATCCCAGAGGAAACCCTGAGATTCCAGCTTCCTGAGGAAGCCTGACTTGAGGCCAGGAAGCAAAAGTTAGAGGTTAGTAATGATCAAAATTAGTTCTAGAGAAGGGCTTCTTAGAGCTGAGGTTGGCTAAATGAGGTTGGCACTAGGCAGATTGAAGGGGCAGAGACCTGCAAAGCTAGGACTGGTGTGGGAGAATCCTAGTTGCCTTGGCCAGTGGTAGTGACCGGTAGGAGTAGAGGTTCCAGGGCTACATCATGTTGGTAGGAGTCAGGAGTCCAGCCTGCCTCTGTTCACACGGGTTGTTCATTAAAATAGATGGTTGGCCTTGAGCTTTGAATAGGTTATAAAAGTGTGGGGGACTTCTGTTAGGAAGCATGGGAAGGGAAGAAGATGCCAAACTTCTAGGGGTAGGGTGGCAGTTTAAGGAGTCTGGGTCTTAAGTGTTCCCCCTAAGGCCCGCATGTTAAAGGCCTGCACCCTAAGATGTAGCCTTTGGGAGGTAGTGGTCCCTTTAAGAGGTGGAGCTCAATGGGAGGTCTAGGTCAATGTGCTTTCCAAGGGGATAGTAGGAACTCAGCCTTTTCTTTTTGCTCCTTGGTCATAAAATAAGCAGATATACTCTGTCATGTGCTCTTGCCACAGGCCCAAAACAACAGAGTGGAGTGTTGAGTCCTATAATTTTATATCCTTAGAATTATATCAGAATATCAAATTCCTGAGAACAAAATAATTTATTTTCTCTTTATTCTTTACCTCTTATAACCCTGGAGTCAGAACGTTCCAAACCACTGGAAAAAAAAAAATCTCAGGTTCGATCCCCTTTGAGCTTTGCAGTGTCTGGATTTCCCAGTAATCAAGAAAGAAGAATGAGATCCTGAATGTTTCATGAAAGGATGTGAGTTTTGGGTGCCAAAGACAATATCACTCTTTGAAAGCCACGGAGAAATATGCTGTGCTGATGATGGCTCTAGGTTTATGCTTGAGGGAAAAGGGAGTCAATGGCCAGAAGGAACTCCTAATCTCTGTCACACATTCAGGGGACTCTGGTTCTCAGGGCTCTGGCCTGTAGCAATAGATTACTGGAGGCCTTTCCCACAGGTGGCAGAGGAGTAGTGACTGCACAGGTTGATGTCCCTGAGTCAGGGAGGCACCTGCACTTCCATGCAGTTCTCTGTGCTGGCCAGGATCTCTTGGAACAAATGGAGACCAGTTTCATTCTTATATGTTGGCCTTGTTCCCAAGAGAGACACAATTACTGACTTCTCGTCACAGAGTCCAGTTTGGCTGTGGTCTGGAGTGGAGTGTTAGCCCATCATGGTGAAATGCACAGACAGCCCTGTGGCCTCCTTGCCTTTTCTCTGCCATCTTGGCTAGGGAAGGAGCTCCAGCCATCTGTCTTCCTTGCTCAGAAGCGTGTGTTATGAGAGCCCTTGTGGGAATCAACATGGCTGGCCTTTGTCCGCCATTTCACTAACCTGTTTAGCCTCATCTGAAATTTTACTTGCAGAGTTTGACCTTATTCTGATGAACCTCAAGAGCAGTGCTGACCTCAAGTCTATCTTTCTCTGGGTTTGGGCAGCAAAAAGTATCGGGAATTTTCCTTTTTTTTCCACTCCAGGGCAAATTGGGAAGAATGAAATGTTTTCCTCAGAGGATATCAGTTGTGAAATGAACTCAGGGTCCAGATGGACAAGTGTCCTCCACTCCAGTGGCCATGATGCTCCAGAGAACTGGGCCTCAGCATTTATTTTGAGGTTGGCTTCGCTTTCCTAAAGCAAAGGAGAGAAGAAAATCCTGGAGAAGAAAATGATCCAAAGGAAAATGTGCTCGGCTTGGTTGAAGCACTGGATGGGCTGGTGCCCTGAGCAGTGGGCACAGCTCCCCTAGAGATCTAGGGTTGTCTAGTTGTGTTCCCTCTCCATTGGCCCATGGACTGGCACAGCACAGCACCTCCTAAATAGATATGCTCAGGTCTTGGTCAGTTTGAAAGTAAGAGGAGAAAAGTCATAATAAAAGCCATCAAGCATGTGCCTTTCAGGTCCAGATGCAAATAGAAAATCTAAACTCAAGACTCTAGGGAGAAGTTCCTGTAACTCTTGGGTCAAACATTCATAGTTTTTTGATTTGCATATGTGTGTGTATTTTTGTGTGTGGCACATGTGTGTTTGCAGTCCATGTGTGTTCATGTGTGTGAGAATTTAGCAGCATGTGTGAAAGAATGAGAAGTGGGGAGGAGAGAGCAGGGTGACTTAGCTCGAAGCCCTAGACAGCGTGTTGTCATAAGGTGGAGCCTATCTGGGAACAGAGGCATATTTATTTGGAGGAACCTTTACCTCTGCTCTGCCACTCAGTGGAGAGGTTTTAGATCCCTTGCTGAGGGAGACTCCTTTGTTCTGAGTCTTGGGTTCATGCCGGATCTCAATTGGAGCTCTGCCTCATGGGCCTGTTTTTTTTTTACCTTGGACCTGTAACCAGACCTCTGTCCTCCAGTCTGTCATAGCCTCGTTGCTTCAGCTCATTTTTCAAGCCTTATGCTTATGCTTTCTTTTCCTTCCTAGGACTAAGGATTCCCTGTCCCCTGCGCTTAGCCAGTATTGTTCTGCATTTCTTTTCGTTATAAAAAGAACAAGTTGTCGAATCCTCTGAGGCCGAGGCGTGGCCTGCTGTATTGTCAGAATGGGAAATTTGCATCTGTGTTTTACCATTAGTAGCACTCCATCACAAAGACATTGCAAAGACAAGTGAGATAACAAATGTGGACGTGCTTTGAAAGCATCGATACATTTATGAGGAATGGATTATAATACATATGTCTCCATTATTTTTCATGAACTGGGCATTTGGTAAAATTATTTTTGTAAGAATAAACTTCCAGAAACCAATACGACATGGTGATATTTTGTAGTTTACTTCCTTCACCATTGCCTGCCATGCATGGCACCTAATGAGCTCTATAGTCCATTTGTCAGGACTTACCCCCTTATAGAATATTTTCTGTTTTCAAGATGCTAGTCCAGTGTTACTTCTTTGTAATATCATTTGATATTAGATGTGTACATTAGGTCTATATTAAAGTATTTTGGTATACTGCTGTGTTAGCTTTCTGTTGCTGTAGCAAATATTTGAAATAATCAGATACTTATAAAAGGAAAAGGTTTATCTTGGATCACAGTTTTCCAGGTTTAACTCCTTGACTAATTGGCCCTGCTGCTTTTGGGTCTGTGGTGAGGCGGTGCATTGTAGAAGCCAGAGAGTAGTGGAACAAAGCCCCTTACCTTGAGGCCAGAAAGTGAAAAAGAGTTAGACAGAAACAGATAGAGATAGATGAGATAGGGATAGATAAAGATAGAGAGGTGAAGGGCTGTGGTTCCAGAATCCCCTTCAGGGACATGTATCCAGTGACTTATGACCTCCTACTAATCTTCACTTATTGAAATTTTCACCCCCAAGGTGGTGTTCAACTCTTTAACATGGGCCACTGGGCAACACTCCAGATCCAGCCTCTAGTATTAGGTAGGGCTCCATGAGGTAAATTTTGTATGTTAGAAATATTCCAGGTATATCGGGCTGACTCATTCTGCTGTCTTCACTTAGTAAACTAAAGACTGGACAAACTATCAGTCATCAATCATCAGCCAATCAATCAATCAGTCCATGTTAAATGAGTTCTTGCTGTGAGTTTGACACTGTAATAGCCCCTTGGCAAGAGGGCATAAATAAGCATAACCACTTTTGACAGCCACGTATTAAGTGCCTACCAGCTACCAGACAGACACTAGATACACTGATGTTAAAAGAGATGGACATCTGCCACCCTAGAGCATGCAGGGGAGCCACTGGCTGAAGTTGCATTAGACTTTCTCAATGGTGTCCATAATTACAGCTGTGCTTGTGAGGGAAGTGAGTGACTCCTCCGGACTCTGAAATCTTGCTGGGTTGGTAGCTATGATTTAAAACCCAGATCCCACCAAGCACCATGTCTATAAAAATAAACTAGTCCAGCAGTTCAACTTTTGGTTCCAGCAGGTTGGATGCTTTTTGTGAGGTTGAACTGCAGTCTCGTGCCACTGAAATTCATCTTTGGTTTTTATTTCCCCTTTCTGTGCCCTTCCTATGGCAGTAGAACTTTCCCACTTCACCCTCAGATTTAAGATACTTCTTTCTTACCTCTCACTCCCTCTGTCAAAACATGCCACCAAGCCATGTGTGGTGGCTCATACCTGTAATCCCAGCACTTGTGAGGCAGAGGCAGGAGGATTGCTGTGAGTTTGAGGCTAGTCTAGGTTACATAGTGAGTTCAGGGCTAGCCTGAACTACAAAGCAAGACCCAGTCACAAAGAACTAAAAAAACAAACAAATCCCTAAACATGCCCTCAAACAAAAGGCCCTTGACACACTGTTCTTGCTCATCCTGGTGACCATGGGCATGAACTTATTCTTTCTGGAAGATTCCAAGGGAGCACACATTGTGGAAGAATGGCCCTTTTAAAGATGAAGATAAGAGCTCATCTGGAAGAGGCAGAGCCACCTGGACCCTGTTCAGAGGAAGGCTGGAATCATTCATTTACATTTTTGTATAAGTTTAAGTCATTTTATCTTCTCTTGAAGTATTTGCATGCTCAGCCTTTTCTCTAATTGTGAAATGAAAGATTTTGTCTCCTCTTCAGGAATTTGAGGCATCAGCAAATAAGTTCAGGAAAGCTAGTAAGACTAAAAATCAGTCTGTGGATGATTTTACTGATCCTGTAGTTCACATTAAATCAGGACAAGGAACTAAGATGATAAACAGATTTTCAGTCGTATGTGGAGTTAGGAGTGGTTATGGCTGTTTGGTCTACAGTGTTGAAGAAGGTTCAGAACTGTTGCCTATGCTCAAGGGAAACCATTCAGTGATTGATTAATGATGTCTGTCACAGAATGAGGAAGGAGAGAAGGCAAAGCAAACAGTATGTTTACTATTGTGGCCATTCTTCCTGGAGTTGGAGAGATGCTCAAGTTGTATTTTATACAATAAGCTTATCCATTCAGTTTTATCAGATAAATAGCTAATGCAATGCAAAGTAAAAATTAGTTGAAATGTGCTTGGTATGATGCAGAGGGAAAAAACCCTACTCATTTGATGTATTTACCTTCACTGTTTAGATAGGTTGGTAAGTTAAGATGTATTTTTAGAGGTGAATTAAGTCTGAAAGCTTCTAATTTCTGGTGTTTCTTTCAGGAGTCTCTTGATATTTGTAGTTTTATAGCACATTCTCTCTTAGTGTCTTGCAAACCATGACACATATTTGCCTCATTGTATCCTAACTCATTGTGTGTGACAGATATGTTTTTAGTGTGGATGGGGAAGCTGGTGTGCAGAGATGATTTGACCTGCCGGTGGTCTGTACAGGTGAGGTGGACTTGCCCTGCTTCCTGGGTGCCTTGAACTCTCTGTGACTCCTGTAGGGTCTCCTCAGGGGGCTGGAAATTTCCACCCAGTGAATTATTATTTATACATTCTCTCAGGGGCCAAAGAGTATATGTTGGTGCAGTGACTCAAAAGAGCAGTCTCTTTCCTCCTTACAAGGTTCAGCAAACTGATGAATTAGAGACCCCACCACTTCGATAAAGTGCTTTGGGGTTTATAGGATGGAAAATTTTGCTGGGAAATGAAAATAGCCCATAGCCATTCATGTCCTGAAGTTGTTGGCTAATGCTGTCTGAGTCACCCTTCACCATCTCTGGCACCCGTTGGGGGGCCTCCCTGCGGTCTACCTAGAGTGGCCTGAGTGTGGCCATATTTGGTTTTCTAGAATGTGTGAGCTTTGCAAGTGGCTTTCAACCTGCCAACACCCAATTGGGTCCCAGAGCAAGCCCTAGATGTAAATGACCCAGGCAGGGAGAAAGCTCAGTAGACAGCTAAGAGATGTGGGTGCATTTACTTCTGGGCTGTGAGCGCCTCAGGCACTCTTTGGTTATAAACAGTTTAGAACCAAGACAGCCAGCATCTTCTCACCGTGCTGTCTTTAGCCCAGGCCTCCATTTGGGTTTCTACAACATAGGACTTTGATGATGGCGAGGAGTAGCAAGGAGGCCCTTCTGAAGAAAATGAGCTCTGCGTACACAGCCCTGGAGCGCGTTCCTGCTCTCCCTGAGTGCACGCGGCACAAGCCCTGATCGCTGCTCCCAGTGGACTCTGGCAAGTGCATCAGATCAACATCTCGCTAGTCCCTCCCTCTAATTTATGAGGGGGAACTACTGTTATTCTCATTTTACAGAGAAGAAAACTGAAGTCCCACAAACCCCAGTAATTTACCCAAAGTCATACAGCTAATAAATGATGGAGCTGGTGTCCTGTTTTCTGAGCTTTTGCTCATAGAAAGCCCTGCCAGCTTATATTGTTTCTCTTCTAATTTGGATAGTTTGTTGTTGGGCTGTGGAGATTTTTCTCGGTTGCTTAAATAGCAGCCCATATGCTAACAGAACACGCCTGTGGATACTGCTCAGACACCCCCAGCCAGAGGGAAACTCGGGTTGGGAATGTGCGTCCTTACAGAGTGCAAGCAGCCAGGGAATCCATTTTGGTATAAACAGGGGTGGGTATATTTAGAAGTAACCTCTAGAGACTGTCATATGTGTTTATCTGCATGCTTTGAGATAAAAGTCAGGGAGGTGGGTCAGGAGGAAAGAGCTTGGCCTGACATCCAGTTGACACATGGCTCTTTCCCAGGGACACAGGGCAGCCTGATACACAGGGCCTATTTTAGGGTCTTTCTTTATCAGTTTGGAATTGTCACTGGCGGCCCTGCAGTAAAAGACTAGCCTGGCTCTGCCTTTCCTGTCTTGAAAAAAAGATCATCATGCAGGCTTGCCTTTAACTCAGTTATTCTCCAGCACGTTCATATGTTGCAGGGCTCTTTATTTTCTCTCCCCAGCCCACCCGCAGATGTAACCTTCTGATTCACTGTCTAATTTAGGGCAGAAACTTGCAGAGCAATGTCAAGAGGGTCTGTTTTCACTTTTGGATATTACACATGCTTAATGTTCTGGCTTTGAATGCATTCCAAGAGGTGAGTGCGTATCTATCACAGTGGCATCACAGCTCGTGGGGAGTCTGCCGCTTTGGAGGATAAACCACCTTTCTTTTTCTTGTCCCTGCTTCCACCCCTCCCTTTCTTTCCTTTTCCCCACTTCCTTCCTTCTTCTGTTAGACAAAATGCATTTTCAACATTGAAAAAACTTTCCAAGGGATGAGAAAGGGCAGTAGAGGTTGCACCTCTAACTGTTTTGTGCTCACCAAATTATTTATGTCTAGCTTTTCTTTCAAGTTGATTCCCATTTATCTCTAGTCGCTGTGGTTAGATTTCATCCTATGAGATGATCTGGTTAAAATGGCTCCTGGTAAGGAGGACTGTAAGGGGACTTCTTGAGTGGATCACCCTGTTGGAAGGCCCAGGATAACTCTTGCTTTTTGCTTATGTTGTGGCTGTTTGAAGGACACAGGATTCTGCTCTGCAGGACTTTCCAGGGAGAGGGAACTGAGATGTGGAATGTGGACCCAGAGCCTGTGGGATCTAGGAGAGGAATAGAAGCGCTGGCTGGGGCAGGACAAGCCATTCTCAGTGCTCAGCTGGGCTTATGTGTTATGACTAATTAGCTATAGCTTAATGATTAGCAGTGAGATTGACCAGTGTTCATTACAACATGTTGTCCACTTGAGGGATGAATGGAATTCGATTTAAGATGTTTGTCTTTGTTATCAGTTAGGAAATTTAATTTACAGACTATGAATAGCTGTGCATGTGAGTTTATGTGTAGTGGATTAGTGAGAGTTTTAGGCATGGAGTTTAAATTCCAACTTCAGCTAACCTTCTAGAAAAGTATGTAATATTGAGGTATTTTACATATGTTAGTGGTACTGGGGTTCAGCCTTTGTAATTGATTACCAATAAATCTCTTTTCTGAACTTTTTTCTTTATGACTAAAATATCTAATGTTGTATGTTGTAGATTAAATGTTCTTAAAGAGGAAGGGATATGACTTTGGTTAGACTTGGCTGAGGTAGGATTTGGAAATTAAAACTGTAGGTAGAATACACCAGGCCTTAAATGAGTTTCATGTGAATTGTGTCAATTAAATCTTATCGCAGTCTGATGTGCAGAGATGAGTATTTCAACTAAGCAAAGAAGAGACTAGGTTGGAAGTAGCTAATAGTGTAGTGGCCACTAAAGTTTGGATCTGGAAATAAGGCAAACAGTTTGGAGTTTGAGAGTGGCCAAGAGCAATGGTCTTAGGCCCCTGTGAGTTGGGGGATTTGGAGTGGAGAACCTTCAAGAGCTTACTATTTAAGAAGAGAAGACATAAAAAACTGTTTAGTTGGGGGGCCGGGGATTTCGGTCAGTGGTTCTGGCACTTGTTTTGCAAGTGCAAGGGCCTGGGTTCAATTCCCAGTAACCACATACAATACTGGGTGTTGAGACTCACACCCAGCAGCAACCAGTACCACATACCACAGTGCTGGGCATGGTGGCTCATGCCTGTAATCCCAGTACTCGGGAGGCAGAGGCAGGAGGATTGCTGTGATGTGAGTTTGAGGCTGGGCTCAGGGCCAGCCTGAACCACAAAGCGAGACCCTGTCTCAAAAAAAAAAGAATAAAAAAAAACTGTTTAGTTGTCTGGAGTAGACAGCAGGGAAGCTTTCTGTCTGTCTAGAGCTTGCTGAATCACCTATGGAGATGAAATGCTAGGCTTGTACCACTCATAGGCGTAGTGTTTGAATTTATGGCCACATATTACATCATGTTTTAGTTGAAGATGGTCCACATATGCTATGGGCCCCTTCATGTTCCATGACCGAAGAATACGTTAGTCTCTTAGCCTGTGTAAATATATCCTGATTTTTGCACAGTGAGAAAAATCAACTGCTGACCTGGCTCTCAGAGCTCATCCTTGTCATTAGGACAAGTGACTGGACTTGTATATTATAGAGATTTTAGAATAAAAAAAAATTAACAAAATCTAGGACATTGAAAGATGGGTGAATGGACAAAGAAAATGTTGTATTACATAGACTTGTGGGCTGAATTAAATCTCACTTCTCCAGGATGATGGTATTTGGAGATGGGCATTCTGGGAGATGACTAGGTATGGATGAGGTCCCCATGATGAGATTAGTGCCTTATAAGAAGGGACACCAAACAGCTTGTCTTCATTCTTCCTCCTCGCCATATAAAGATACCCTGTGAAGATGGCTGTCCGCCAGTGAGGAGGAGCCCCCTCAGCAGACCAGCCATGCTGGTATATTGATCTTTGACTTCCAGTCTCCAAATTGTGAGAGAATAAATTTGTTTCTTAAACCACCCAGTCTGTAGTGTTTTGTTATGACTAACATACATTCCCTGGACTATTATCCAATCTTTTTAAAGAAGGAAATTTGGTCATACGTAGCAATATGGATGAACCTGGAGAACATTATACTAAGTGAAATAAGCCAATCACCAAAAAGTAATGTGATTGCACTTACATGAAGTATTTACAGTAGACCCCTATAAAGTAGAATGGAAGATGCTAGGGGCCTGGGGAGCAAGGGAAGTGGAAGTGTTCAGTGGCATATAGTTATGGTCATGAAAGGTAAAAAAGTGTAGAGATATGCTTACAACAATGGGCATGTAGTTAACAATAGTTTACTGTATACTCTAGATGATTAAAATGATTGTTATACGGTGGGTGACGTAACAAATCATCATACTCTGGGTGGTTTAAACATCATACATTTATTTCTCTGGGTTCTGAAGGCTATAAACTCCACATCAAGGTCCCAGAAGATCCTATGTCTGATGTGGGTTCACTTCCTGGATAGTAGGAAGTTGTCTTTAGTATAGTCTCACTGATAGATATAGAGAGAAGAAGAACATTCTCATGTCTCTTCTTAGAAGGGCACTAGTCCTATTCACGAGGGATTATATGATCTAATCACACCCCATCCCCATACTACAACTTTGGGTCATAGGGTTTTAAATATAATTTTTGAGGAAATCCAAGCATTCAGTTGACAGTAATGATAAATTTTATGTTATGTATTTTTGCCACAATACAAAAAAAAAACAAGAATAAAAAACTAGATCTAGATAACTGGTACCTATAGGACCCTTGTGAGAGAAGCACAACCTATGAGAACATTTCTGATACTCGGAAATCTTCACAATTTCATAAATAAGCAATCCTAATTAAATTTGAGCTGCTAATAATAGTAAAACGTCATAACAAAATAAACTACCATGAAGAAGAATCAACAGATACAATATACAGTATTAGTACTCCAAGAGTAAATTAATAGACAACTAGAAAAAATTATTTTGGGAAAGAAATGTGTTTAAGAAAATTAAAAAGATAAAGGAAGAAATAGGAAACAATAAGAGAATAGGATAAAGAAGAACAGGATAAAAAATATTTTAGAAAATTTAAAAAGATTATACTTGTAGATTTGAAAAGCAGTTTGAACTAAATAGTTTAATTATGGTGCTAAACATCAGGCTAAATGTAACAGAGGAAAAAAAAAAACTCAGTGGATTGAAAGTTAGGTCTGTGGAAATTTCCTAGAATACAGCACAGAGATATAAGTATCACATACATGAGAGAGTATATGGAAGAATTAGAGGAAAGAATGAAAAAAATTCATTATATGTTTTAATGGAGTTCTTGGAGACAAGGGAGAGAATGATGGAAAGGCAAGACTTTAAAAGATGTTGCCAAGAATATTTCAAAGTTAAAGAAAGATCCTGATTTTTACATTGTAATAGCACTTTGTGTATTGAGTACAGTAATTAAAAATATATCCACCTTTAGACACTCAACATAGAAAACCACTTGAATGTCAAAGAAAATAAGAAAATCTTATAAGCAAGCAGGGAAAAAAGACAGATTATCTCTCCACAAATAACAGACTTCATCAGCTGCAAGAAGAGGTCAGCAGACAATGAAATAATATCCTCAAAGTGCTCAGTGAGTATCAGACTACAGCTCAATGCAAAGCTAGATTATCATTCAGAAATTTGAATGAAAGATATTTTTCATATAGACAAAGACCAAGAGTGTTTATCACTCAATTGATCCTTGCTGAAAGAACTACCAAGGGACACATTTAATAAGAAATATTATTTTCCTTTAAAGAAGACTGAGAGGATGATTTAAAATTGAGGTGGTTTCAAACATGGAAAAGCAGTAAGGTGGGAGGTCAGAGAAGTAGGGTGGAAGAAAAGATCAGAATTTCATGTGCTCTACATTCTAGCAGTTTTTGAAAGGATAGTGAGCTATTATTTAACGTATTTCTTAGTTCAAAAGAAAATAAGGGAAATACCCAGGCATTGACCTTGGATACTACCATGATTAGTAGAAACATCACTAACATAAACTGTGTTCCAACTGTGTGCCAAGGCCTTTCATTTATGTTAATCTTACTCTGTCATATGGAAGAGGGGAATGTTCTCATTTTGAGGTAAAATGAGGAGGGGCCGCATTTGTCTTTTGTACAAACTATGTACAGTGGTAGTATATAGTCAGTAAGCCTGCGTGAACCCAGCCAAACTGAGGTTAAACTACAACAAACTTGCCCATGACCCACACTGGAAAAGTGATGAAGTTGGTGTTCAAATTCAGATTGACTGACCTCAAGGTTTCTCCCTTCTCTTGTATGGTCTCTGCCCCTCGCTGTTCCCTCTTCTGGGCAGATATCTTTCTGGAACAGCCAGACATTGGCTCTGTGCTTCCTGTACACTGGCTCTCCGTGTTTCCCTCTTCGTGCATTCTTTAGTCCATGGGACTTGTCCCATTCAAACACAAAGCCCTGGCTGTGTTGTCACATGTCACAGGGGCCAGTGGAGTCTCCTGGATCTTTGTTTTGATTTCAGCAAGCCTTGGCTTGTTGTCTGTCTCCAGTTTCTGTGCGGTACTCAGACAACATCACCAGCATAGTGTTGCTAGGAAATGCAAGAGTGATCATAGTGTGTGGAGCACACGTCCTCTTCCCTCCTCCCGTACACATCTGCCTGTACCATCTGTTCAGGATGCTTCTGGCACCTTGACTCTGCCAGGTATTGTGATACTTCACTGCATTCTGGATCAGGGATCCTAGAGCTTGGATGGCTTTAGCCAAGGAAATTATCAGTGGGAAAACCTGTGTCTAGGCTTGCTAAGCTATGCTGAACCCTAATCATAAACAAGAGGAGGTGTGGGCCGGGGAGTTAGCTCAGTGGTTCCGGCGCCTGTCTTGCAAGCGCAAGGGCCCGGGTTCAGTTCCCCGGTAACCACATAACAATACCAGTACCACATACCACAGTGCTGGGCGTGGTGGCTCACACCTGTAATCCCAGCACTCGGGAGGCAGAGGCAGGAGGATTGTGACGTGAGTTTGAGGCTGAGCTCAGGGCCAGCCTGAACCACAAAGCGAGACCCTGTCTCCAAAAACCTAAAAAAAAAAAAACAAGAGGAGGTGCCGTGAATGAGATGTTGCATGTTTGAGGAATTTTCATTCAGTTCCTCATACTTTGAACAGAAAGGCTAAATTAGCTCGTCTATTTTATATCTTAGATACATATGTATGTATATAAACATATACACACATATGTATCCATATGCGTACTCACACACAAATGTATATCTACTAAATTAACTGATTAAGTCTGTGAAAATAGGTTTTCTTTGCTCTTGTTAGCTTCTTGCCCCTTTGCTTTATTGAATCATGGATGGTGGTATTTGGTTTCTGAATTACCATTTAATTTCAGGCTAAAACAATTAACCAGGTAGTCCCACATGACCTGGTTGAGCACAGAATGAAAGGCAAGCTTTAAATGCATTCAGGTTCCGGTGTGTGGCTTCTTACATACTGTCATCATTCTTTTGAGGATTTTTTCTTGGTACATTTTGGGAGACCTGAGATCAGATTCATACCAGAAGCATTTCTGATTTAAATCGCCAGCATTAGCAGGCCTGGCAGACAGATGGTGTCTTAAAGGCAAACAAAAACTCTTGGCTGGCTGCTGTGGAAGCTGCTGGCTCCTCCAGTCTCTCTGCCTTTCCTTAAAGAGGTTTTGGCTCTTTAAATCCCATCATCACCAGGGTAGCCCTGGGATGCTGTGTTGTGTTTCCTGTTGTTTTGTGGCTAGACAGTGTCTGGCTTTCCCACAGGTGTAGCCGGGGATCAGGTTTACCTTTCCTAGGGAGATGGGTGAGGTGGTGGACCCAGCATTCACGGCCAGACTTTACCAGCTCAAGCACAGTCTTGCTAAGGCCTTTACCTCTCAGATTCTGCAGCTGGGAATTGACAGCATTTACCTCTATAGAGAGTATTACCTTATAAAGAGTATCAAGTGAGATGGTGCAAGAAAAAGAGTTTTGTAAACTCTAAAACACAATTCAGATTTAAGGCATTGTTATTCTCCGTGCTCGGCGGATGTATTGTGGGAAGTTAATGGCTCTTGCTGTGCCATGTTTCAGTGCCAGGAACAATGAGAGCTGTCAATAAGTATCGATTAATGACGAGGTGGAGCAGTTGTTTGACTCAGTGTGGAAGCCAATGCTTTATGAATTAAACACAAGTGTTCATTTGGTCATTCCTAGAGCAGATACGTATTGAGTGCCTACTCAGTGTTAGGTGCTGAGAAGATAGTAGTGAATGAAACAAGTAGCATCACGATTAACATTTCCTCTGACCTGGGTCAAGTTAGAAGAATTAAGTGTGCTATTTTCATAAGGTAAAATTATTCAATAGAAGAGATTGTGCTTTATGCTGATCATATATCTATTCTACTCTCTGGTGTTAAATGTCTTTTCTTTTAGTAGTGAAAGTGATAGTGCATGGTAGTTGATCTTTGAAAAATTCCTTACACTGTGAAATAAAAGATGTTACTGGTCCGTGAAATGTAAAAGGCTTCAGAACCACTGACTTGGCCCAGTCTCTCACCTGGTGCAGACGTGGCATTGTCTGCGTACTTTTAATGGGTGTCTTCTAGTTTCCACATGGCTTAATTCGTGGGAAGGAAACCTCACTATCTTTAGAAGCCAGCTATTCTTGTTTTTAATACCCTTTATATTTTTATGTCTGCCTTTTATATTAGTCAGAATCTACCATCCTATAACTTCTGGCCAACAGTCTCACTTCTTCCATGTGGAGCAAGTAAGACCCATCTACTCCATTTTCTTTCGTCCTCCAGACTTTTGAAGCAGGCTTAGCACGTTACTTCTAAGTATATTTTCCAGGCTTCTTAATCCTACTTTCTTTATCCAAGTTCTTTTATGGACTCATTTTTCACCCTTCTGCTCTGCCAGTGTTTCTGCCTGGTGGACTGTGTTACCCAGAAGCGCGCAGGGCTGGAGCTGTGGGCTGACTTATGTCAAGAGCTGAGCCTGGTCCTGCCTTTATTTTTAACTTTGAATTCAGATTAAGGAAGTAAAGGTCGTATTTGCCTTTGTGGAAGCTGAGCTTACTGCTGTCTCATTTTGAGTTGAAGTCTGCTCAGATCTCTAGGGTCCTTGTAATGTAAGAGGCTGATAAAGTGAAGTCCCTCCTTTCGGTGTTTAGATGGTGCAGTTTTACCATCTAAGTGCAGCCTTTTACGGTGTATGCCTGTGTATTTTGTCTTGTCAGTTAGGGTCATATTTTCAGCATGTTGAGGTCATTTAAATCCTGACTCATTCTTCTAGCTTACCAGCTATTCCTCTTGGATTTGTGTCAGCAGCTTAGTTGACAAGTTTGTCTTCATCCAGATTTTTAATTCAGCATTAAAAAGTGAGAACAAAAGACAGAACCCTGGGTCACATCAGCAGAGACGTTCCATGTTTGAATGCATCTGTGACTCATTGCCTGAGGTGTCTGTGTGTAGACCAAGTTCATCTGTAACTGCAGGTGTCAGTCACCGGTGCATCTTTGTGTCAGCCAACTATAGATCTGCCCGCAGGAGAGCTGCCTTGGTAGTGTGGACTCTATTTCTGACTCTTCTGTTAATCAGTTTTTCGGTGGGGACTTGGAACTCACAGTGATTCTCCTACCTCAGCCTCTCGTGTGCTGGGGTCTCACCTAACAACTTATCATTTTTAAGGTTGTTTCAACCTGCTTATTAGAAACTGTCAGTGGTATGATGCTAACTTTCAAGTTGACTTCTTCATCCCAAATATCTATCTGAAGTTCATATTTTCAGTTTTTAATTGGAAATTTCTATAACATTTAAAGTTTTTTTTAAAAAATCAAGTCATTATCTCCCTGCCCTGTAGAACTTTCCTGCTCTTGCAGTGCTCCCTATTTCAGGGATGGCATCTCCAAGTTGGCCAAGCTGGATTCCTTGGAGCCATTTGGCATATTTTTGGTTTTTTTTTCATATTCCATGGTGATTTAATGAACTGGCCTTGCAGAATCTTCCTTGCCAGCATCACATCACCCACCCCTCATGCTCTCATCTGTCTCGGGTACACAGTTGTAGTAGTCTTCTGCTAGATTCTTCTTCCTGGTCTTATTTCTTCTTGTTTATCACATCCTAAGTGTCCAGGAAGCAAAAGTCTGAATCACGTGTCTCCTGCACCTTGTCCACTATAAATGATGGCTGGTCCTTCATTGTCTGGTCATTTGCCACCTTAGTCTCTTCCCATCCTTCCTTTTAACACTCCATACAGATGTGCAACCTACTGCTCCTTCCTGAACGCAGTATTTTAGTTCAGTCTTTGCACATGCTGTTCCCTGCATCTGTCATATCTTTGCATCTGCTGTATTCTACAAATGTCTCCTTCCTCAGGACTCTGAGAAAGCACGCTTCGGGACTCCATCACAGCTTCCTTCTGACTCACTATCCCTTTTCTGAACGGCGCAATGCACTGAGCATGCCCAGTAAATAACTTGTCACATAATAGAACTGCTTGTCTGGCCTTGCCACTTGGTTGGGGGCCTTCTAGGACAATGACTGTGCCTTCTGCAACTTCTAGTACATAGGAAATGCTCATGATTTGAACAGATGGGTACGTGGGTAACCTGATAATTAATTTCCAACTTTACCTGGATTAAGGGACCATTAGTTTTCCTTTTCAGCAATACTGTATAATTCTCTGTGACATCCCTTTGGTTTATTGGTCTTATAATTCTATTTAAAAAGGAAAAGAAGTACATGGGCAGTGATCAAGTTTTTTTTTTTTTCCATATAGGCATTTCAAATCATCTGCTCTCTAATACACCATAAATTGTGAAACTGTTTTTTTTTTTTGCTGTTTAGTTACATCTTTGTTTCTCTGACATGTATCAGTCAAGGAAAGCTACTGGTTGTAACAAAAAGCCCCAACTCTCACTGGCTTAATTTTTCAGTTCTGTCACAGTCCCCAGACAGGTATTCTTTCCTAGCTGACCTGGGTCACCTTCATCATGCAACTCTGCTCTGGTATAGGTCTCTGTAGTCTCTTCTATCCACCTAAGATATGAGGAGAGACAAAGGATTTCAGGTGAAAGAAGTAATATGAGCAGGATGGTTTCACAGGTCTGTTCAGGACTTTAGCCCTCATTCAGTTTTCAACCTGTCTATCAGTTATTTGTTTTTTAATATTATATATATTTTTGATATTATATGTATATATTACTAGTGTGCATGGTGTACAGTGTGTATGATTAAATTCATAATGGAGAGTTAGTACACATACATGGTGTTTCTCAATTCCTTTTAACTTATCTCCCCTTCCCCTCCTTGTACACCCAGGCCCCTTCTCCTTTATACCTGTTGGTAGTATGTGATGATCACATTCCTCATAGTGTATGCTTTTTGTGTTTTCTCTGTCAGTTTAGGTTCTGGTTTCAGCATGTGGAGGTCATTTGAATCCTCATAGGGTACCTGTAAATAGTACTTCACCCCACTTTTGAAGTCTCCTCTCTCGCCTCTCTTCCTCCTTCTTTTGAGTCCATCCCTCTATGCCAAAGATATATCATGCTATTTCCTACCATCTATTTTTATTTTGTACTTTATTTATACGTTGGGATTCTTATATAAGAAAAACAGTATACTTAAGCTTGTGTGTCTGATTTACTTCAGGTGTCCTCAAGGTGCATCCATTTTTCTACAAATGACCCACATTTATCCTTCTTTATGGAAGAGCACTACTCCATTGTGTATAAATACCACATTTTCTTTATCTGTTCATCTGTTGATGGACATGAGGCTGCTTCCAAGGGTTAGCTATTATGAATTGTGCTGCTATAAACATAGGTACACACTATGCTATCTATCTCTTTCAAGAAGACTCCTAAAAGGGGAATGTCTGGGTCAAATGGAATTTCTACTTTGGTTTTTTTTTTTTTTTGAGACAGGGTCTCACTTTATAGTTCAGACTGACACTGAGCTCAGCCTCAGACTCGGATCAATCCTCCTGCTTCTGCCTCCCGAGTGCTGGGATTACAGGCGTGAGCCACCATGCCTGGCACTGTAGTATGTGGTACTTTTATTGCTGGTGGGCGTGAGTCTCCATGTTGCCCAGCATTGTTGTATGTGGTTACTGGGGGTCAAACCCAGGCCCTTGCACTTGTAAGGCAGGCCCCAGAACTACTGAGCTAAGTCCCCAGCCCTACCTTCAGTTTTTTGAACAATCTCCATATTGATTTCCACAGTGGTTGTACCAGTTTACACTCCCACCAATGAAGAAAGTTCCATCCCCCTGGCAGTCTCTCCAGTGTTTGATATTATTTGAGTTCATGAATGTGGACCTTTTTGGAATGAGATGGAATCTCAGCACACAGCCTCACTTCTGTTCACATTTTATTGTCCAGAACTTTGCCACTTGGCCATACCCAACTGCCAGGGAGACTGAAAGGTGCAGATTGGCTGGGACTTAAGAAGAAAGGGGGAAAGTGTGAGTGTGCATGGATGGCTCCTGCTCCTGTAACATTCACTGGGTGCTGGTTACTTCTTTCTCAGGATACATTTCTTCCAGGATTCCACATTCTTTAGGTTTTTGATCTTTGGCTTCTCTCTTTCTCTCTCTCTCTCTCTCTCTCTCTCTCTCTCTCTCTCTCTCTCTCTCTCTCAGCTGGTACCTAACTCCTCTTTGCTTGCTGACCTTTCTGAACTCAACTCTACATCTTTCAGTTTCCTAGCAGACCTTGGTGCTGCTTATGTGTCTGAGTTGGGACTATGGGCCTTGTGTATCGTGTATGTATTGTTTTTGCCAGGTGTGTTGCTGGGGAACAGCCTACCTTACTCTAAATCCCAGAATGGGGAAAATGAGTCCTTTCACTGTGTCCAGTGCTGTGAGTGCTGAGGCTGGACTTGAACTCTATTTTAAGAGGCAGGGAACTTAGAGAGTTGCAGTGAGAGCCATTAGAAAGTACAACGTTTCAGAAGAAGAAGGAGAAGGAGAAAAAGAAGGAGGAGGAGGAGGAAAAGAAGAAGAAGAAGAAGAAGAAGAGGAAGAGGAAGAGGAAGAAAACAATGCTGTATGTCTTGAAGAAAACAAACCTGAAGGGAATATCCTTGTATACATGTAAAAAGTTGCTTAAGATTATTTTAGAGTTGTGTTGCTAGAGTTGTGTTTGTTATTCTGAAAAAGGAGAATTTATTGCATATTTTAATGTGTAATGTCTTTAGGTAGGAGACAAAGATTCCTCAGGTTTCAAAATCTGGGGCTATGGTTATGGGTTCCTGAGAGAGGTAAGGAATATGCTTTCCAAGAACAAAATGTGAGTGGGAGATCTCGTCTCAGATGCCCTGGAAGTAACCTGTTGGGTGGCAGGAGATGGACAAGCGACCTCAAAATCCTTCTTAAAAATAAAGACAGGATGGATATTGTGCTTTTAACTCATTATTTGTGAGACAATAATACAGTACTTGTCTCTAGGTAATATTTCCAAATGATTGTGCAAAGAATAAGGACACTATGGATGTTTTGTTCTGTTTTGGTACTGGGGATTGAACTTAGGGCCTCTATCCTGAGATATGTCCCTGGCCCTTTAAAATTTTTTATTTTGAGGCAGGATCTCACTGAGTAGATGAGTGACTCAGGCTAAGTTTTAGTGTGAGATCCTCCAGCTTCAGTCCTGTAGAATGCTGGCATTATGGGCATGCGCTGCCCTGTTCATTGGAAAGGAGTACTGTTTTATCAAACTTTGATGCCTGAAATCCAAGGCCTACTTCCTCATCTCTTCATTTTACTACTTGCTCAGCTGGTCCTGGCTCTTCTCCCCTTCTTTTTAATTTTTTTTTTTATTTTTTTGAGACAGGATCTCACTTTATAGTTCAGGCTGGTCCGCCTGCCTGCACCCTTCCCCCACCGAGTGCTGGGATTACAGGCATGAGCCATTATGCCCAACATTGTGGTATATGGTACTGGTTGCTGGGGGGTGTAAGTCTCCATGCCCGGTGTTATTGTATGTGGTTATTGGGGATCAAACTTGGGACCTTGCATTTGCATGGCAGGTGTCAGAACCACTGAGCTAAATCCCCACCTTTCCCCCCTTTTCCCCTCCTTATCCTGGTCGGTGAAGTAGGTTTAGAGATGGGACAAATTTTCAGGAGGTTTTAATAGAAGTAATCCGTGTTTTTAATATGCTTTCGGATACATATTTGCAGCATGCTGATGGGAATTCAACGTCCGACCACACTTTTATTTGGTGGATGTCTCTGTATCTACTTCTTGCCTTTAAACATGTGATTCTTTGCAAAAAGTTTTTTCTTTCTTTCTTTCTTTTTTTTTTTTTGGTGGTGTGGATAGAACCCAGAGCTTCAGTGTGCTTGATAGGTGCTGTACCACTGGGCCACCTCTTCAGCCTACAAATACATTTTCTTAGAAGCAGCTTGGTACACTTATGCTCCTCTCCTGGTAAAGACTGCTGAAGTGCTCCCTCTTCTGGGTTGAGAGCTGGGGAGGTGGGAGAGGAGTCTGGAAATCAGCATCTTTGAGGCTGTGACCTAAAAGTAGAGGCCATGAGCAAAGGTGGTTAGAGGACATGTCCTGGGGACAGGCCGCTCGTTTGTCCCGGGCCTTTGTGTGTGTATGTTAGTCCCTCTGTGCCTCTCTCTTCTCATCTGTGAAGTAGGCATCATAACAGTGTCTACTTTATGAGGCCTAAATAAATTACTGTGTGTAACATTGTGATACCAACATCTGGCCCGTCATATGTCTGTAAGTATTAGGTATTATTTTTTAGCAAGACTTTCTGAAAGGAGCCCTGACCCAGCTATCTTCTCCTTCTGAATGGACAGCCTCCCCTTAGGAACTTCAAGGGCTCCCAGGTAGACTTCATGCTAACACCGAGAAGGACCTTTTGCCATCCTCAGGCCGGCCCGGGTTACACGAGGAGATTGTGGTGAAGTGGTCCTGCTGCGTGTCATGACCCTGACAAGCTCCGTGGGCTCTCTGCAGCGGGTCTTAAGCGAGTCAAGACGAGGCTACTGCAGGCAGAGCTGTGCTTCCACGCCTGCGTGCTTCCTCCTGGGGTCTGGGCGCTCAGACACTGCACTGCATAGGCTAACTAAATCAATGCTGCTGCCTGTTCTCGGTGACTCATTCTGCCTTAGCTTCTGATTCAGTGTTCTCGAGGGATTTTACCTGCTTAATGCGTACAAGGAAAGCTGGGCAGGGCGGAGTGTGGGGTGGCATCATTTGAGCATGGCGACAGGAGCTGTGTTGTGTTACTTGCAGCCTGAACTTCTTCCATGTGCCCTCCGCCACTTCCCAGTGTTCTAGTGCTTGGGTAAACCAGTGGTGAGGGTGGGGAGGTGAGGGGGGACTAAGCCCCACTTTGGGAGAATAGGATCCCTTAGGAGGGGAGAATGGGTGCACTCCTTTGAAAAATAAATTCAGCCACTGTTCATTGGGTACCTCCTACACCAAATCCTGTGTAGGTGCTCAGTGAGCTGCTTGCAGTGGTGACATTTGACTCCTGTGGACCTGAGCTCCTGTCTCCTGCGGGACAAGTGCGTAACTGATGCCAGTCAGCTGAGTGTGGGCGCAGAGGTGCCGGAAGGAGCCGTGCTGGCGTAGGCTGTTAGGTTTAGATCAGCATTGTCCCTGAGCTCCTCCTGTGCTCGCAGGCAGGGCCCTGGGACGGTGGCTGAATCATGCAGCACCATGGCTGACTGCTCTGAGGAGGTGGGTCTGGCTGGAAGAGGCAGGCCGCTGAGTGTGTGACCTGGAAGGGTTTATCTCCATCCCGGCCACTCTCTTCTCTCTGCTTCTGGGCTCCGTGGTGTGAGGAGCTTTTCTCTGCCAGACTCTTTTGCCAGGCCCTCCTTCCTATCTGCCTTGGAGCTGGAAGCCATGGACTGAAAATGGGAGCCGAAATAAACCTCTCCGCCTTTCACTGTGGGTGTCGAGTATTGTGTCTCAGTGAAGAGAAGGTGACTAAGACACATACACTGTTGGGAGAGTCCTCTGGGCCCCCCTGGGCTCGTCTGTGTACATTACACACCCAGAGACTGACTTTAAATTTTGTTTCTGTTGTAGTAAAAAGCATACAACATAAACTGTACCATCTGAAACATTTTAAGTGTACAATTCAGCAGTGTTAAATATATTCACAAGATTGTAAAACAGTTCCCCAGAACTTTTTCATCTTGCAAAACTGAAACTCTGTACCCATTAAACAACTCCCCTGTCCCCAGTCCGTAGGAAAGCTTCCCACCCCCCAGCCTCTGGCAGTCACCATCTGTCTGCTTCTCTGAGTGTGACAGTGTGGACATCTCACGGCAGTGGAGTCGTGTACTGTTTGTCTTTTTGTGATTGACTTACTTCACTTGGAATAATGTCCCCGAAGTTCATCTGCATTGTAGCATGTATCAGATTTCCAGTGCTTTTAAAGGCCGTATCATATTGCGTTGCATGTCTATAGCACCGTTTGTTGCCTGTTCTTCTGTTCATAGACATTTGCCTTGTGAAAGCTGTTATGAATTGTGTTGCTGTAAACACAGGTGTGCAAATGTGTCCTTGAGATTCTGCTCGAACTGAAGGTTCTCCTGAATTCATATCCAGAAATGGAATTCCTGGATCATTGTCATGGCTTGTGTCTAGATGTCCCAAAGCCTGCTATGGTCATAGGTGTGGCTTCTTCAGGGAACAGGGGCCTGGATCTAGTGTATGTGATGCTGGGACTGATTCACGATACGATGCTAGGATCAAGGGCACTAGGAGTAAGGGTGTGAGTGCTTCCCTTCTAAGTACCCTAGATAAGACAGAAGGGATAGAAAGAGCTGTGGTTGTCTCTTCCTGCTTTGGTGTCTTCTGCCACACCATGAACTGTCTCTCCTCTTGGAACTGTCCCTCTGCCATACCACCCTGCCTGGGAGCCAGCCAGCTATGAACTGAAACTTCCACAAACTGTGAGCTAAATAAACCTTTCCTCTTTTAACTTGGGGTTTTGGATATTTTGTCCCAGCATTGAGAATCATGAACTAAGACAATCATAGAGATCTGTTTTTATTTTTTTATTTTTTTTAATTTTTTTTTTAGGTTTTTTGAGACAGGGTCTTGCTTTGTAGTTCAGGCTGGCCCTGAGCTCAGCCTCAAACTCACATCACAGCAATCCTCCTGCCTCTGCCTCCCGAGTGCTGGGATTACAGGCGTGAGCCACCACGCCCGGCACTGTGGTATGTAGTACTGGTTGCTGTTGGGCATGAGTCTCCACACCCAGTATAGTATGTGGTTACCGGGGATCGAACCTGGGTCCTTGTGCTTGCAAGACAGGCACCGGAACCACTGAGCTGACTCCCCAGTCCGAGATCTGTTTTTAATTTGAGGAGCTGCCATAGGTTTTCTATAGCAGCTGCACGACTCTACATTCCTACTACCAGAGCATAGAGTTTGTACTTTCTCCACATCTTCCCCAACATTTGTTTTCTGTTTTTTAAATGACACTAGCCACCTTATGATGTATGAGATGATAGTTCATTGTAGTTTTGATTTGTATTTCTCTGATGAGTTGTGAATTTGGCTCTTTGAATATCATTATCCTTTCCCTTTCTTCAGAGAAATGTCTATTCAAATTTTTGCCCATTTTAATTTTTTTTTTTTGGTGTTGGGGATAGAATCCCCAAACCCCACCACTGAGCTACTACTTGAGCCCTTTGCTATTTTTCAATCAATACTCTTTCATTTCTGTGTTGCCCATACCCCACAGCCATCAAGATCGGTTTCCTACACAAGTAGCCAGACCATTCCTGCGACAGCAGAAATTGAGGGCTCACGTGCTTCTACCTCAGGAGTCCCAGAAGTATACTTACTCATCCATGTTGACAAATAACCAGCATCACCTGGAGATGTCTAACTCTGCCCCATCCTGCAGCTCTCAGTTTGTGATGATTTTACACAGAAGAGGTGTTCACTGTATTAGTTTCCTATTGCTGTGTAACAGATCACTGCAAACGTAGTGTCTCAACACAGATTTATTGTCTTGCACTTCTGCAACTTAAATGTTTTCAATGGATCTAAAGGGCTGTGCTCCTTCTGGATGCTCTAGAAAAGGATCTGTTTCCTCTGCTTTTCTGGTTTCTGGAGGGTGCCTGCATTCCTGGTGTAGGCCGCTCCCTCCCTGTGCAAATCCGGAAGTATAGCATCTTCTCTTTGCTCTCTCCATCCCTGATAAGAACCTCATGATTATAATAAACCAACCTGGATAATCCCACCACCTCATAGTCTTCAACATAATTGTTTCTGCAGAGCTTCTTTTATGATTGTAGGTAACATATTCATAGACATCAGGGAATAGGACACCAGTATCTTTGGGCCCTGGTGGTCATTATTGGGTCTTTGACACTGGGCCTCTGCTATGTAAAGGACTTTAGTTTAAGCAGCTTTTGCAGGGGAAGATTCTTATTCTTCGCCTTTCAACTTTAGCTTTCACCCTAAGGTAATAGAATCAGCGTCCAAGAATCCAGAAGCTTGGCTTGAGATTGGCTTGACTTGACCTGGAGCTTGCTTCCTCTGTACCCTAGTGTCCTTACTTCTGAAGGAGGCCATGGCCGGTGCCCTTCCTGCTCTTCCATGGCTGAGGCTGTGCCCATTCCTCACCCAGTTCTCATTTCTCATTTGGCCTCTTCACATTGCTTTCCCCTATCAGCTCAATGAGAAGGGAAGTGTTCTGAAGGGGCAGAGGAAGACATGTATGTGTGGCTCTGGGAAAATGCCTCCTAGGCACCTGCTAATTAGAAGGAAGATGAGAATAGCAGAAATGAAGGACACAGGCATCACTTTATTGCCTGCCTCCTCCAGTCCCTACAGAAGTTCCTTGGTGTGACACAACCCTGAAGCCTAATTGGGTTATATATAACTTGTATAGCAACCTCATAAGAAACTTCAGTTATCCTTCTTTCCCATTTCATGCCTGATATGATAAAAGGTAAATATTTATAAACCACCAGCAGGGTGGAAGATGTGCCTCCCTGTGGTTCTAATGTCCCAATGTGGTAACTGGGTTGGGCTGTTGCATCCAGGAAGGGAGAATGTCTCACACTGAGGGGAAAAATCCCTGAGCTTGTTCTTTCTGGGGCAGGTGGTCCAGCTCTTGTCTGCAGTGGTTTCATCAAATCCGGTTCATAACCCAAGTTGTTTGTTATGTTAGGCTGGTCGTAACTTGAGGGTCCACTGTATTTCCTGGATTGTTGCCTTCACTCAAAGCCATTACCTGGGGTATAGGGTGTAGGTTGGGGAAAGAGCCTCTCAGTTACTGAGGCATTAGGCCATAGTCTTGGAAGGGATGGCTGCAAACCACACGCTCTAGCTGAGGCTAACCAAGCGCTTCAGGAAGCCCTGCTGCCTGAACTAACCTTTGGGCCAGGCTTGCGTTGGTTGCTTTGGTTTCAGGTCCAATTTTAGTTATAGTCTCTGAAAGACCAAGGCCCCCGGCTGGGCAGAGTTGCCGGCAGGTGTGTGGGTGTATGTGCCCATCTGGCTGGGTGAACATGCATCTGTGGCCTGTCCTTCCAAGGAAGCTGCTGGCTCATAAAGATGGTGTTACCCTCAGTTGTGTCATCTGAGCTCTGGCCTCAGAGGTGCCCCTCCTAGATGCACACATACTGGCTACTTCTGTGCTGGGCACTGTGGCAGCTACAGAGCAGACTGAGCCAGGGGTCTTCTCCCAGGGTTATGTCCGAGCAGGGGGCAGAAGTCACACTCATGCTGATGCGGATAAAAGAAAGACCGTGGCAAGGCTCTGAGTAACATGGACGTGATACTTCTTGCCTCCATGTCCCAAACTACGTTTGCACATGTATGTGTGCTCTCAAGGGCAATGGTGTGGCTGTGTGAGGGACTTGCCTCCCTGGGGCCCTGGCCCAACGAAGGAGGCAGCTGTTGTCCCTTTCCTCATCCCTGACCCCTTTACATGTGATCACTGCCCACTGGGATCAGTGGTGGTGGCTTCTTAACTCTTGGCTGAGCAGGAAAGTTGGGCCCAGTATTGTTAACTTGGGTACAAGGCATCAGGCCGTAGTTTATAAAGCAAACTGCTTCTCTGTCATGGTGCTCAGCAGTTGCAGCTGCCTGTGAGACCACCTGGTCACAGAGCTGTGTTTAGTCCATCTGTGCTTTGTGCTGAAGGGACGTTTTTCTTCAGGAGTGTACTGAGGGCACAGAGCACATTGAGACAGGCACCCTTCTTCCCTAGTAACATCCGTCCTGCAAGTGAAAGGGGAGCTCTTACCTTTGTAATGTCAGTGCCTCCACCACATCTGTGCTCTGACCCCCCCTTTAGTGTCTCCTGGGATGGGGATCATTCCTGATTAGCACCATTTCACGGACTAGAAAAACCAAAGTCAGGGATCCTGACTGCAGAAGAAGCTTGTTGTTCAAGGAAGGTGGTGAGCAGGTGACAGTGAATCCAGTGGATCCTACTGCAGAATTTGGAGTGTATCAGAGAGCCTGGGAGACCGGCTGCGTGAATCAGGAGGCGGCCAGTGTGAAGTACTGCAGCTAGTAAGGCCTACTCTGAGTGCTGTGGAGTCAGTCCAGCCCTTAGCTTCTCTTGCTAAGGCTCAGGATAGCAGCTCTAGGAAGGTGCTGCCTGACTCAGGAGGGACTTGGCACATCCTAATATTTATCAGCATCAAAGGAGGGGACTGAAGGATGGGGTGGGTGACTGAGGGGCTGAGGATCCATCTGGAAAGCCTGTTCCTTTTGACAATATGTTCCCAACAATGAACACCTGTGCCACCTACATGTGAATTCTAGAATCTGTGAATGGCCCAAGGTGGATAGGACCTTAGAAATTGTGCAGTGAGTGTGCTTATTGAACAGATGAGGTGACTGAAATGCAGAGAGGGAGATGAGCTTGTCTAGGGTCACACAGCTTCCTAGTGGAGGGAGGAGGAAGACACGCAAACATCCAGCCCTACTCACCACGGTGACTCAAGAGGAACCAGATAGTGGGAAACGTTGGAGCTGCAAGTGCCTGAGTGGAAATGGGCAGTGGGCAAGGAGGGTGTGCAGGGATGGCACTCTGGGTGGGGACTGTAGGGGGCCCACGAAGACCTTCTTGGGGCTCAGGACTCCCCTGATTCTCGCCTTAATTCCTGCAGGCCTCAGGGATGAGCCCCTTTAACAGTAACAAAGCAATGCCAGTTGGTGATTACTGCTCACCAAGACCTTAGTCAATGGCCACACCAGGCTAAGTATATGTTTTAGAGCCCTCATAGATAATGTTCCCGGGCCTGGGCTGATTGGTGGCAACACAGAACTGGGACTTTGCTCTCCTGACTCTGAACCACTGGGTTGTACTGTTCTCTTCCTGGAAGCAGCAGCCATTATCCGCTGAAGTCTGAGGAAGTTCTGTCCCCCTCAAACTGAGACTTTCTAAATCTTATACTTTGCCATCACATTTTTTCTTTGCTGTCTTCCCAGACAAAAATTAAATCCAACTTGTCTTAGAGGTTATAACCCTTCTAAGTAATATGGGGGCATAGTCGGAGGAGAGAAACATAAGCAGGATGACAAAGTTACAGAGACTATAGAGCTTTCAGTATTTGTACAACCCCCATTTTTGCTCTGTGAATCCCAACTTCATTTTGAGATGAAGAATGGCAGCGTCTTCAACCTCTGTCTTCTGTTTTGGGGCTCTTAAAGATGGACTTCATCTATCTTCCCCCTCCTCCTCCTTCTCCCTTTTGGCCCTTGCCTTTCTGTGTAGTTGAGGCTAGGAAGTCTGAAATCTGCCTTTCCTGAGTTGGGGACTTGGTTCTCCAAAGATCCTCAACCTTGGTGCCATCCATGTTCTGGCACCTGCCCTGCCCAAGCTCGACCCCTCAGATGCTCCCTCCATCCTCAAGGGAGGAAGAGATTGGATTGGAGGGGCCTGGAGGATGGATGTGACCGAGACTAGTGAGTGCCAGAGAAACCTGTACAGACGGACGAGAAAGGGGCAGCTCTGAGAACAAGAGGGATGGGGATGAAGACGCGGGAGGAGGGAGTTTCATAATCTCCTGACCTCACAACGAGCTAGGGAATGTGCAGATTTCAGATGCCACAGAAATGGAAGTGGAGCTCCCTGGGCCGGCTGTGTGCTTCTCTCTGCCTCTGTTTCACCATTAGCAGTGGGGGTGGCAGCTTTTGTTCCTCACGATTGTCAGCACACTGACTTGAAATCAGCATTCGCTCAGCAGACACCTCATTTCTGGCCTGATGTGGCCAGCTCTGGACGAGTTACCAGAGCTGCAGAAATGTCCTGCAGATTGGACATGACCAAAACTGGCAAGGGGGAGGGATTGGTGTGACATCCCATTACCTGTCTCTTCCCTCCAGAAGTCTCATGCCTGGTGTCACTTGAGAAAACTAGATGTGCTTGCGGACGAGTCTGGTTTTACTCGGATACGAAGGCATGATTGTGTGTGTATGTGTGCAATTTGTTTGCTGTTTGAAAATAATTTATGGCCAGAATTCTTTTGCATCCTTTTCTGGGCTTGCGTCGCATGCAGAGGGCTGCGGGGAAGCACTAGTGGAGGCAGAGTCCTGTCTCACAAGTGCCTCCCTGTGCACTGTCGATGCACTCCTCCCTCTGTCCCGAAGGGTGGCCTGACTGTCTGATGTCCCAAGCTTTTACCTTCTCGATTCCTGTTCTAGGGCACACCTTTTATACTTTGTTTTCTTCCTCTTGGGGTCTTCTTCAAAGCTCCTTGGCCCCAAGGTTGGCCTTCTTTAGCTTTTTTTTTTTTTTTTTTTTTTTTAAATTAAGCCATGCTTGATAGTAGTCTCAACACCTGAGGAGGCTGACCCAGGACAATTGCAAGTTCAAACCCAATCTGGGCAACTTAGCCACTTAGGGAGAACCCTGCCTCAGAATTTTAACAAATGAAAAGGTTTGGTATGTGACGTACAGCAAAGTCCTGGGTTCAATTTCCAGTACAGAAAAATATTAAACTAATTTTTTTAAAAAATTATCTTTATTGGTACATTAAATATACACATCATGATTGCACTCCATAATGGGGATTTGTACCAGTATAAGACACAACTTAATTCTCATTTTTTCCCATAGCCCCACCCACCCTACTATCCCCCCATATATATAAAATTTGTTTCCTTACTTTTTTGTTACAATCTCAACATTGTCCCCTTTCACCTTATTTTACATTGAGCATTTTCTATTTCACAATATATAACATACAATGCTAGGACTCATTTACATCTTTATTTTCTCATACCAGAGAAAAGATGCGATATGTATCTATCTGTGACCTATTTATTTCACTTAT
>PVIR01001109.1:91715-103290 GCA_004026965.1 Petromus typicus | reverse complement strand
TAAACTAATTTTTTTAAGTATACAATTTAGTAGCGTTAAGTATATTCCCCAGGTCATGCAATGTTAACTATTATTCATTTCCAGAACTTTAAAAAATCATTCCAAACTAGAACTTTACCCACAAGCTCTGTATTTGTCTCTCTTCTAGGCCCTGAAAAACCTCTGTTCTACTTGTGGTCCCTCTGACTATTAGCATACTTCCTAAATAAAATCATACAATTTTCGTCCTTTCTTGTCTAGTTTATTTTATTTAGCATAATGTCTTTCAGATTTATCCATGTTGCAGTAGGTTTTAGTTTATTCCTTTTTTAAGGGTGAATAATACTCCCTTTTACATATATGCCACAACCCGGGCATTTGGTTTGTTTCTGTCTTTTGTCTGTTATAAATAATGCTGCTGTGGCTGGTGGTGTAAAAATGTCTGCTTCCTATTTTTATTGGATGGATAGATTCTTACAAGTGGGATTGGTGGGTCATACAATAGTTTTAGTTGAAACTTTTGAGGAACATCCTTCTTTTCCATAGTGGCTGAACCATTTTACATTACCAACTAGCAATTCACAAGCTTCCAGTTTCTCTCTATCTTCTCCCATATGTGCTATTTTCTGATTCATAATAGGAATCTGATGGGTGTGAAGCACTCCTCCTGCCACTGTGGACTTCCACGTGAATCACAATGAGCCCCCAGGAGTCTGAGTCACACCTTGAGATAATAAGCTAGAAGACAAAAAAGGCTATAAGATGCTAGGCCCTGTGTTTCCTTTCTTACCTGAGCAACCCCTTAGGTTGCACTTGGCTTGTAGGTACAGATTGAAGGCAGCCCTTTGAAGGGCTGAGTGTACTTTCCGGCCCCTCTCCCACACTTTGTGCAGCCCTTGTCTTCATAATCAGCTGAGAGGCGATGGATCTAGTCCTTGAGGAATTGTGGGGAATGGACTCTTGGAGAGCTGACCTGTGGGAATGTGGGGAGGACAAGGGGAAGGGACATGCCTGGACCACTGGGTTCTGTAGGAGGGCCTCTTGTAATGTCTGGTAGGCCCTTTCTACCAAAACTCTTCTCTTTTGAAGGGAAATGACCCTCTTAAGTATGGAGAGCATCTTTCAACTTCTGGCCTCATTCTCTTCCCACCAAACATGAGAGTCAAGATCATTTCATATCCATATAAAGCTTAATATTTGCCGAGCAGCCAGAGCCTCAGGGGACCTGCATTTTTTGGTTGCCTTTCACCTTCTTGTCTGCCTGCTGTCTGGGAGACGTTTTGTTGGCATTAATGAGATGAACAGCTTTGACTTTTCCAAATGAAAGAAGCATTATACTTTGCACAAAGCATCTTTATTAAATGGCCTGTGAGCGTATGGAAATAAGTGAATGCTGATTCTTTTGTCTCATCCTAGTGAGAATTAGGGACATCCAGGAATAGGACACATAAGCTATGCATGGGTGTGTCTGTGTGCATTATGTCTTGGTGTGTGAATCTGCTGGTCTTGTCCCTGCCCCACATCGTGGTGCCTGTGATGGAAGAAGAGTCCCGGAGCCCTTCACTAACACAGGCTCCTTGGAAAATGGAGCCTCAGTTTCCAGGATCTCTGGAGTGCTTTGAGTTCTGAGTTGTGTAGATAGATTTACTTTTTCACAAACTGACACTGTTAATACTTGTGTATGAAATTTAGCAATTTTTAAGAGGTGATTGCTTAACCTGGAGGATGTGCTTCAGGGAAAGAGACTTACAGAAAACAAAACAAAACCAGCTTTCATGTTTTATTCTGGATCATTGCAGTGAGCTGTTCTTCTTCGGTGCCCCGAGGCTCTGTGTGGGTATCTGTGGAATGGTTTTCATTAAATAATACTTTCAGGGACTCCATCTCACTGAGTCTGTATGATTGTCCTGTGAGGACTGTACTATCCAGTTTTACAGAGGTATAAATGGTGGCCTGGGATACAGTCCATCCCTTGATATCCGGTAGAATTACCGGTCATGGAATCAGGGCCTGGGCTCCGTGACTTCATGACTGCGTGGTGCTCTCAATTCTGCTGCTCCAGACTCTTTCATGGGCTTGTGTTCAGTAGACACAAGGCTGAAACCGGGGTTGGGGCCTCAGGTCTCTCGACTCTGCCTGAGTCTAAGCTTTGCCCTTTAAAGTGACTCCTGAGAAGGACAGGTAATGTAGTCATTTCCTAAAGACTGTCGTTACTGCCAAGTTGGTTGCCTGACAGGATATATCAGATGAAGAGATGGGCTTTGGCCAAGCGGCAGGGGTGGGCACTCATTCCCCTGGTGGGGCCAGTGAGACTGCTGTTACAGCTCAGATGTCTTCACAACGTGGAACAGAAATGTCCTCTGCCACCTTGAGTGTTGTCTGTGGGTCCATGAGTTCTGTGCCCCTGCTTCAGACCATACTTCTTCTGCTGGGGGCATCTGTACTACAATGGATTACTCCCTCTGTAGAGCTGGGAGTTCACACACACACATCTGAGTTAGTGGCTCAAAAGGTGCCCTGCTCACCTTTGTGGTTGAAAGTTATCATGTAAGGGTGCCTTCCTGATACCCCCTCTTCCCAGATGGTGGCTAGAAAGGAGGCTATGGAAACTGTCTTTGCAAGGTGGCACTGCTTCCTGTGGTGCCTGGCCTGGGGCATGCATGCTCTGTATCTATAGGCATGGACCAGAACTCGGGCCTCTCTGCACCCCAGGGACTGAAGTATGTGATTAACACAGGATAAAAGTCTGCAGGAAGTTACATTTTTATATCTTCATTGATTCATTCAACAGGTTTTTATTTAACACACCATCTCCAGGCTGATGTGCGTCCTGGAGGTTACAGTGGTGAACAGCAAAAACCAGAGTTTGTACCTCTTGGGACTTTACTTCTGGTGGGTACAAATAACCTCTTAACATATGAAAGTAGACACACTTAGCAGCTAGCAAACATACTAACTTTAAATACTTGAATAGAATTGTTCCCCATAAACTTCTGCACAGACACATTTGATAGCTGAATTCAACTTCTATAAAAGAACCTCTGTGCAGCAGTTGTGTTCTGAGCACCTTCTGAGAGCCAGTGTGTTGGGCCACAGGGACCACAGAGCAGGTTTGGGGTCTTAAGGAGCCTGTGATTTATGGAGAGTGAGCAGAGAACCCGTTAACGGAAGCCAGGGAGAGGTTGGACCAGTGCTTGTGTCCCAACAGTGTTGTGTCAGGCAGCTGCAACACTCTGTCCCTTCCTTCTGCACCTCCTGCTCCTCCCTTGGGCGTTAGTAACCTGAAGGGTTGCTCATGCCTCTAGCCTGGCCTCGGTCCTCAGTCAGGGCCAGATCTGTTGTTTCAGGGAAAAAGCAACCTGCTGTCACCCTTGAAAAGCTGAAATGCTGACTATTGTGGAAATAAAATGGAATTAATCTTTAGCTTGGGCCGTAATTTAAGTATTTGGTCACTCTGGAGGTGCCTTAGTGCAAATGCCAGGGTGGGGTCGTCCTCATTTTTGTGCTTGGAAGTAATAGAAGGAGCATTTGTTATTATTATGATGATCATTTAGCCGTGTGTGTCTGTATTTTACCTCATGTTCTCTGATGCCATTGTGAGAGTCCTGGAGTATCAAGGGGGGATAATGTCAATAGATTCCTCTCGCCAAGGTAATTTTGGCTTTTGGTCATGTGCAGATGGTTTGCCTCCCTTCCTCTTTACATCTTCTCTACTATTTGCACTGTAAAAAATAGGACTTGTTTGCTGGTTCATGAGAAGGTTGAATACTGGTAGCTTTGCCACTTTTCCATTTGGTGTGGCCTCTGAAATGCTCTACGTTCCCTGCCTTCCTCCTGCCTTTGCCTCTTTTAATCTGAGGCAGGAGGGAAATAGAATAGAAATGAGACAGTTTTATTTAGGGCAGTGTCCGATCGATTGAGTCGGGGAGATAGTTGGAGATGTCCTTGGTCCCTCGCTGTCTCTTCTTATGGGCATATTTGACTACTGTGGTCATGGGGACTATTCTGCAGATCCCTGTCTCTTGTAACTGTGTCTCTATTAGGGTGAGGGACAAGGAGGGCAGGGAGAGTCAAGATACTGATGAATTAGTGTGCAATAGCTCAGGAAAGAAGCAACAGAGTCGACCAGATACAAAGCACTGCTCCCACCTTCAGAAATCTCCTTTGCGGCTCACTGTGGCAAGAGGTCTCCTCATCTCAGCTGGCTGTCCAAGGGTCTTCCTTACTTACATTGTGGGCAATGTCAGTTTCTCATTTCCCCTACTGAGGAAAAATTACCTTCTCATTTAATTTTCAAGAATGTTAGACACTGGGCTGAGTGGAAGGGTGCTTGCCCAGTGTGTAAGGCAGCAGATCTGATCCCTTTCGTGGAAAAAAAAAATAAAAATATTAGACACTGAAAAAGGATCTATGGTTGTCTCTGTTGTTTGTTGGAGCTCAGGATCACTTATGCTTTCTTATGATTCTTATACTTCGAGAATAGTCCTTTTGTGTGGGGAGGTTATTTCTTGATTAGAAAAATCTGCCCACTCATCAACATCTGGTTGAGTTCTTGGTGACCTTTTTAAAAGCTTTTCTTTCCCCCTCACAATTTAGAGTAAGCCACTTTGCCTATGCTCTTTCCTACCTCCTACACCTCATTCTTCACCCTGCCCTGCTGGTAATGTGTTCCTCCTAGTGTGGACCTGAGTGGCTCAGTAAGGCAGCCTCTAGCCACAGGTGGCTACAGAAGTGTAAATTATTTGAAATTAAATAAAATTTAAAATATACTTCCTTAGTTTACTAGTTATATTTCACTTGTTCAACAGCCACATTGAACTTGTGGCTACCATATTGGATAGGCCAGAATGATAGAATGTTTTCATTTTTGTAAAAATTGTCCTGGACCGTGTGTTGCTGTAAGCTGGTATGTCTTTGTTATGCTGCAGACTAATAGCCAAGACTACTGTAGCCATTTTAAGAGGGAAGATACTTAATACAGGAATTTAAGGGCTTCTGGAATAATTGGAAGACTTGGGAGAGCAGACTGCAGGCTGCGATTGCAGAAATGACTTCCACCACAGTACCACAGAGCAGGCCAAGGGAACTGTGACTGGTACCTTTAGGAAGGTGGGGAATCTGGAGCCACAGTGCCAACAGCTGGCTCCAGTAGCACCCTCCCTTGTTCATGGTCCAGGGAGTAGGGAGTCTTGGCAGGGCCCTGTCAACTCTATAGTAATGAAATAGATACCTGACTTAGTTTCATTTCAGCTTTTTCTTGGCCAATTTCAAAATTGTATCAGGAATTCTAGCTATGTAGAGGACTGGTAATTGTTTTTAACTGTCTAATCATCCAGGAAGGCACAGAAGGAAGAGGTTGGAGGAACTGTTAGGCTTGCAGTCACTCTGTTACCCACTGCTGGATGGTGGACAGAGTCGGGTCCCCTGGGCCCTTCTGTGGGTGAGCACCTGTTGGCTTGAGATGGACAGAACTTTGCATTATCTTCTGAAACTGAGAGACAGTGGCCTCTTTTGTGTGTCTGTCATCTATCTTTGGGACACAATACATGGGAAAGACTAATGGCTTCCTGCTTTGTAGTCATTGAGCTTTTCATTTATGGCTTCTGTTCCAGTGTGGTTGCTATGTCTTAAAGGAAATGGGGCCAGGAATGTAGTCCCATGTCACCATGATGGAATGATAGACAGCTGGAACTAGATGGGCTCTGCAGTTGTCCTGGGTAGTGCCCTAACCTGAGGAAAAGCTCTGCCCTGCAGGATTGCTATGTGGCTAGTGCCTGTAACAAACTTTTACTGGTCTCTCCTTCCTGGTATGAACTGCCACTCCATGGCCTCTCCGTCAGTCTGGAGCATCTCTGTGCACAGAGGCAACTCACTCTCTGTGCCTGGCAGATGGCAGTGAGAACAAATCAGGAAGCCATGCTGTTAAGCAGGCTAATAGTCCCTGCCTTTTCCTGTACCTGCCAGTAGTTGGATATCCCTTTATGGTGTCAAGGGGGTTCAAGTATTCTTATTTCAAGGGTGGGCTTAGAAGCAGTAAGGGTGGGAAGGTCATTGGCAGCTCTTATGTGTGCTGTGCTTCTTAGGGTTGGAAGTTTTAAGGAAGAATCATTTAAGACCAAACCTGAAGAATGAGGAGGTCTTGCTTACCAAATAGCAGATAGAACATTCTCAGGGCATGCAAAAGCACTGTGGTAGGCAGGAACTGGGTACATCTAAGGCATGGAATGAAATCTGTGTAGGAAGCACATCAGAACAGGCGAGAGAGGAATGAAATGAGCCCAGGGAAGTGGGCCTGAGCCAACCTCTGCAGGCTTCATCAGCCATGGCATGGAAGTTGGATTTTGGAAGAATTTAACTGAGGGAATGACAGGCCCTGATTTATGATTCATATTTCTAAAAGGTCACTTGAGCTGCTGCATGGAGATTGGATTGGGGACAAGCAAGACTGGAAATGAGAGAAATGTCAAGGGGCTACTGTAGCATTTCTGGGCAAGAAATGGATGGTGGCTTGGAGAAGGGTAGTGGCATGGTAGATGGAAATCATTGCTCACACTCTTTCCTCAGAGATTCTTCCCCAGTGCAACGTCCAAGAAGGAAGTAGAAGAGCTTGGTGCCTAAGCATAAACCTCTTCCTTAAGGCATAGATGGATAGACTCCAAGAGTTCTAGCTAAAGTTTACCTGTAGCTCACTTCTGTGTTAGTCTGTTTTCTGTCGCTGTGATGTAATACCTGAGATAATGAACTTATAAGGAGGGAAGGCTTATTTTGGTTCACAGTTTTGGAGGTCTCAATCTGTGGTTGGCTTTTGGGCCCATGGCAAGGCTGAGCATCTTGGTGTGGACCCTGTGGCTGAGAAAACCATTCACCCCTTCACCTGATGGCAATGGGAAAATGAGACAAGCAGGAGTATGGTCCCAATGTCTTGTCAAGGACACACACTTGACCTGACTTCCTTTTACTATGTCCTACCTCCTAATAGCACCACTTCTAATAGTACTATCAGCTGGGGACAAAGCCTTCAACACGTGGGTCATACACACTACGGCAACCTTCATCTTTATTGTGACATGATGATTGTCATAGACTTAGAAAATAATGTTGACTATGTGGGTTATAACCCTTGATGAAGTGCATGGCAGAGTTGGATTAAAGAAATGTCAGTCTTTTCTTCATTGAACACCATCCAGGTCCCCAGCACAAAGCCTCACTCCCAGAGATATTACAGAAACAGATGACCCTGACTCCTGATGTAGACTCTTCAGGTGACTCCTGTGAAGCAGTAGAGTGTGAGATTGACCAGTGTGCAAGGGGTCTTTGTCCTCACTTTGGTCCCTCTGGGAGAGAAGCAGCAGCACCTCTGTATGAGAGAAGGGAGCTGGAAGTGCATCCAGGGAGTTGAACCACTTGACATATGGGAGTTATCTTTGTATGTCCTGAGAAGAGGTCACCACTGTGGGTACCTGCCTATTTGTGTGTGGCCTCTTCAGCTAAGTTACTGCTCTGAGGCTCATTCAGGGACAAGCGCATCTGTGGAAATAACCCAGCAAGACAGGAACCAGAGCAATCTTAAACAGTGGCATCTTTTCAGTTGGCAACCAGGAAGAATCAGTTTAATAATTTGAAAATTGGTCTCTTTGCATTGGGTGGTGATTTCGTGCTAACAAAAGCCATGAGGGACATTGCTGCCTTCCCTAGTGCCAAGGATAGAGGTTTCCTCTCCTGGGATTCTGGGATAATTGTGCCACTTGCTGGTGACTTGGAGACTCAGAGGACGTTAGGTAAAAAGTCATCCCAATGGATAGGTACGATTTGGAAAGAGGCAGGCTAACCTGCCCTAGAGATTCAGCCCTCGAGGAGGCTGGCTGTGTGTGTGGCTCCATGTGGCTGAGTGTTTGCTGTGGCAGTGCCCGTGGTCACGTCATAAGGTTCTAACAAAGCTTGGAGCTGCTGGGACTAAAATACCGAAGGTCATTTTCTTATCCTTTGGCCAGGGAGAACATTCCACTTTTCCCCACGGATCAATTCATATGTGCTTTCTCCAGATGGTATACTCCAGAGAGATCCTTGTGTTCTGGGAACAGTTCACAATATAAATAAGGCCCACTGTGGCGGATGGTGGGGGCGGGCTCCGAAGTCAGCCTCTCAAGACCTCGTGGCAGAACTTCCCCTTAGCTCTGCTGAGGCGGCCGCCATCTTGCTCACACGCAGGGTACACAGGATGCATAGACTTGACACAGCCTTTGTGGGGCAGTGGATGGGTTCTCAGGCCCAGTGCTTCATGCTCTCTTCCCGTGTGCTGTCCAGTGATTCCTGGGACAGGTTGGTTTTGGGAAGTGATGGATGATACAAGAGAGGGAGGTAAAGGCCAGTGCCCCAAGTGAGGGCAGAGGTTAGAGTTTGCATATGCCACTCCCCTCTCCGGTCTCACGGCTTCATCGTGTGGAGACGGGGTGAGATATGTGAGGTAACAACGTGCATGGTCCTTCCTGCTCACCAGCTTGCACAGGGCCGTGCAGCTTCTGATATGTAAGGCAGCCTAATGCACTGCTCTGTATGCAGTCTGTCCCATCGATTCTGTTCCTCTGAAGTGGGAGGTGTTGTCACAGGTAAAGAGTTATAGTCCGGAAGGCTTGTGCCAGGGGAACGTGGTTGATTTTAAAGTATGCAAGGGGAGAAAAATTAGTCCAGAAGCTAAAGTAGTCTATTAAATTTTGCAAATGGAAGGGACAAATTATGTACCACGGACTTAATGGAACAAAGCTAGAGTTCTGGCCTTCTCTAGTGAACCAAACAGGACAGAAAACTGATTGGACTCAATCACTCCAGTGCGGCAGAGGAAATGGGGATAGTTTCTCTTTGTTCACCCTGGAGATTCCTTAGGATCACTGTGGGTGTTGTTAGTGTCATGGGTGCTGTGCCAAGAAGGTTTTATTAAGTCTACAGGATGTTCCTGGAAGTGCAGCTCCTTCCAGCTCAATGTCCATAAACCAGGAGGAGGTGTGTGCCATGTGTCATCATGTATGTGAGCACACACGTGTGCATGCATGTGGAGTATGTGTGTGAGAGCTGAGGAGGTGGGAGTATAGTCTGGCAGTTCCCTGTGAGTCCTGTGTGCTGCAGGAATCTTCCATTGTCTCATTTTGTGACCTTTAATGAGTCATACACTCCTTTGTTTTCTTATGTGCTAAGTGGAGACACTCGTCCTGCTGCTTATTAAAGCAGTTCTTGTGCTTCAGGTGTCTTTATTAATTCAAATGCACTCTTTCAGTGTTTTCCTCTGAGGTTAAGGTTTTAGCTTTCTTGGGGACTTCCTTGCTGTATGCTTGGGATCCATCCATACAGTGAATATAGGGAGGATGGTGTATGGGAGGTATGTGGGAGAGGAAACTTCTCAGTAGAGGCACTGTTGGGCTCTTATCCCTTACCTTGAGGGTGCAGAGCTCTTGGACAAAAGGGAAATGGTGAGGCACATATATTGTGAGGTGAGATGTGTATCTTGATGAGACTGTACATATGGCCATGAACTGGGTACGGCAGGGGCAACTTTCCAGGCCCTAGAGAGTAGGGTGGGGCGTTAATGCCACGGGGACCAGATGGCAGCACTGGAGGAGGCAGCTGGCCAGCTGGTGCCAGAGAAGAGCTGCTGTGCTCAGCCTGGTATCTGACAGGAGCGCTGCATGCGAGGCATCTGTGTGTTTCCCGCCCCTATCCTCAGTGAGCACGGCGGGCATCATAGTCTGTCCCGATGCTCTTTCCTGTTGTACTCAGGAAAGTCTCAGACTCCTTGAAGTACAGTATTTTAGACAGTGGTGTCAATCTGTTGGTGCAAGAGTTGAAACTTACTGTCTGTCCCTGTTATGAGGCTAGGAGAGGACACAGACTTGGGGACCTGCAGAGATGACAGCTTGGCAAGATAACAAGGTTTAGACCCCGAGTGAACACTTTAGTTAGATCTTTTTGGTTGTGCAGGACAGAGACCACACTCGACGGAGCATAATCTAAGTTACCTGAGCCACACTCGTCATGGTGGGTGGAGGGAAATGGCATGGAGAAGGGAGGTCGTGCTGGTTCCGAGGGCCTCACAGAGGCCACCCCTGTTCTACCTCCAAGGGGGCTGAGTAAGGCTAACATCAGGCATGGCTGGATGTAGGAGTCCCATGAGATCTCTTTCTCTGGGATAGACTATCTAGGGTGAAAATGTTCTCACTGGCTGTATTAGTAAGGGTTCTTCAGAGGAACAGAATCAAGGGAAGACACACATGCACATGCAAGCGCACACGCGCACACGCACACACAGAGGAATTTATTAGATCGACTTACATGACCAGAAGCTAGTGGCTGTGTGCAAGATGGAGAGCCAGAAAGGACGAGGCACGCTGTACCACGTATCTTATCCCTTGCCTTCCTCAGGTGAGGTGTGAGACCAGAGAGGGAGTGACATGTGCAAGGGTCATCCATTTAGACCTAGAGCAACTTCCTTGGCTCCTTTCACAGCGTCGTCTGTCAGTGTTTCCATGTGTCACTCCCCAACTTCCTGCAATAGCTTGAAATAAGATTTTAAAAAATTGTCGGTCTGGAATCCGAAGCATGTCCCAAGTGCTCTTATTTTCACTCTAATAACTGCTGTCCATTCTCTTCTCTCACTAAAGGTTCCAGCTATGGGAGCCCACGCCCAGCTCATGCCAACATGAATGCCAATGCGGCTGCGGGGCTGGCCCCCGAGCACATCCCCACCCCGGGAGCAGCCCTATCCTGGCAGGCAGCCATCGATGCGGCCCGGCAGGCCAAGCTGATGGGCAGTGCTGGGAATGCGACCATCTCCACTGTCAGCTCTACACAGCGGAAGCGGCAGCAGTATGGGAAACCCAAGAAGCAGGGTGGCACGACTGCCACGCGGCCACCCCGGGCCCTGCTCTGCCTGACTCTGAAGAACCCCATCCGGAGAGCGTGCATCAACATTGTTGAATGGAAATATCCTTTGTGCTCTGGCCTGCGGAGGGGCTTATGGGATCGGAACCTGAGAACCGATCCTCTGAGGCTTTGTAGCCAGTGGGCTGTATCGGTGATGCCACGCCTACAAATTGGCTCTAAGACTCATTGGATCTGCATCCATGAGGCCTGTGAAAATGCAGAATTCTAGGCCCTACCCTAGACCCGATCTCTTGGGACAGGACCCAGAAATCTGCTTGTATAAGAAGCTACCAGATTTTCTTTCTGTTTCTCTTATATACAGGTTGAGCATCCCCAATCCAAAAGTGAAGTCTGAATTGCTCCAAAATCTGAAACCTCTGAGAGCTAATATGTGGCCACAGTGGAAAATTCCACACCTGTCCTTGTGTGATAGGCTGTGTTCAAAACACAGTCACACAAAATATATTGTTAAAATTATGTCCAGCTTGGCCGGGGAGTTAGCTCAGTGGTTCCGGCGCCTGTCTTGCAAGCGCAAGGGCCTGGGTTCGATTCCCCGGTAACCACATAACAATACTGGGTGTGGAGACCCACACCCAGCAGCAACCAGTACCACATACCACAGTGCCGGGTGTGGTGGCTCACGCCTGTAATCCCAGCACTCGGGAGGCAGAGGCAGGAGGATTGT
>PVIR01001109.1:0-91615 GCA_004026965.1 Petromus typicus | reverse complement strand
GGAGGCTGAGCTCGGGGCCAGCCTGAACCACAGAAGCGAGACCCTGTCTCAAAAAACCTTAAAAAAAAAAAAAAAAAAAAAGATTATGTCCAGCTTGTGTATATAAGGTGCCTGTGAAACAAATAAATTACATGTTTAGACTTGAGCTGCTTTTCTGAGATTTCTCAGTATGTACATTATATGCAAATACTTTTTAAGAATTTCAAATCTGAAACATTTCTTGTCCTAATCATTTTGGGGCAGGGATACTCAATCTGTAATAAGCCATCCTGGAGAAAAGGAGCACAAGAGGTTCAAAATATCATCTCGTGAAATAGAAGTGACCTGGGATCCACTCGTGTGATTGCACTAGTGGTCACCGCAGGCCGTCTCATCGCCTTCTTCCTCTCTCATTTCATGATAGGATGAAGGACCCCAGGATGCTGAGAGTGTGTGGTGTGGGGCCCTGGTTCTCAGCTCTTGGACTCTAGAGCAGGGGTCCTCAGCTTTGGCTGCATATTAGAATCACCTGGAGTTTTAACAGATTCCAGCTGTCTGAGCTTTCCTTTCTAGGTGAATCCAAAGTGTAGCCAAAGTGGAACACTGATCTGGAGCCTAAAACACAGATCCACTTTGTACATATAGAAATTAGTGAATGAATCCCTTCCGAGAAGGTAAAAAGGGTGAGTTCGTACTATAGAATTATAAGGCTTTTCATATCTGAGCATCATGGAACCCAGGCAAAAACTTTATGAAGATCTGAAGGTCCACCCATGACTTCCCCAGGGATGAAATGAATCCTCCAAGGAGAGTCTTGCCCAGGGTCACGTGATCAGTAACAGACAGGACTAGAACCTAGGGACTTGGTGTTGCACATTACTATAATATAGTGTCATTTAAGCAGGGCCACTACATCTCTTAATCAGTGTTCAGGATGGAGTGTAAGATCTCACTAATGACTTTCTAGAAAAAGATTTTAAAATCTTAGAGAGTGGTTGAGTGGTAAAAGAGAGCCTAGGAATAAAAGAAAGTTTCTGATGAGCAAACAGTGTTCTTCTCACGAATGTCTGAGCCTCTCAACATAAGGGTAATCTTTTTTTTTTTTGAGACAGGGTCTCACTTTGTGGTTCAGGCTGGCCCCAAGCTCAGCCTCAAACTAACATCACAGCAATCCTCCTGCCTCTGCCTCCCAAGTGCTGGGATTACAGGCGTGAGCCACCATGCCCAGCACTGTGGTATGTACTGGTTGCTGCTGGGGTGAGTCTCCACACCCAGTATTGTATGTGGTTACCGGGGAATTGAACCCAGGCCCTTGCGCTTGCAAGACAGGTGCCAGAACCACTGAGCTAACTCCCTGGCCCCAACATAAGGGTAATCTTAAGATGATGCAGTGAAAAGCAAAGGACAGCTGCGAGCTGGTCAGGTAGTTCTGAGGGGCCAAGCTTGGTTCTAAACGCATGATGAGTAAGAGAGAGGTTGGGCCGGGCAAGGTCCATTGGGCTGCTTTCGTAGTTGCACAAGGCAGAACCATGGAGTGGAAGAACGGGGGACCTGCCATTCAGGTACTCTCACAGGAGGGCTGTAAGGCTCAGAAAACTAAAACCTTTCTCTAAATCACACTGCTGGCCATTGACAGAGCTGAGTTTCAAATCCAGAATCTCCTGGAGCTGAAATTCACGTGCTTCTGTACACTCACAGTCCTGAGTGGTACACATAAGACAAGGCAGGGTTCAGATAATTGCTGTAGCACTAGATGGGTCCTAGGGTGATGTTGAGGGGGTCTCTTCCAGCTCTGCTGGGTCAGGTCAGGCCTGCATACTCACTGCGTGGTGCTCAACTGCCTGCCCTTCATAGGAAGGTACCCTCCACCTGGAAGAGAGGACGTGGACCCAACCTCAGCATTCTTGGTTGGGTGGCATTTCCAGATCATGTAGGAAGGATAGCTGGGAAGGTAAGGAGATAATGTGGTCTTCCAGCCACCCAGATCTTGAAAAAACAGAATCTGATACTGTCATTAGGAAGATAGTTTAAAAAATGATCTGTTTCCCCAGCATGGCCTGAGCACATCCAGGGCTTACCTAGATTCCCCTCTGTTTTGCAGCAGGTGGCTCTTCTCACCTACCTGACTGACATCTTCCTAGCTTTGCCCAGTCCTTTTACCCAGCATTCACACCAGGTAGCCTGGTGGTGGGGCCGTGAAACTGACAATGTAAGAAACACCCCAAACTTGGCTGTCTCCATTTCGTTGGAGGCGGTGAGTTGATAGTTTGTCAAATAGTGGCTCTTGCAGTCTGGCTCAGTTGACTTGTGCTCCCCTGGCTGGGGAGAGCACCACGTGCCAGAGGAGAAGAGTGAAATGGGCAAGTGCCCAGGCTGAGTGTGACATCCCTGAGCAGGTAGAAGGAAGAGGAACTACCGTCAGAGGGCTAAAAGACTGGCTTCCTAAATGGAGTCTCGGTGGCTGTAGGATAGACCAGTATCTAGCAGTTCTGAAAAACTCAGGCTCTGGAGCCAGACTTGCTAAGTTTGGATCCTGTCATATCACCAGCTCTGTGATTTTGGACAAGTTAACCTCCAGCCTTTCTGTGCCTCAGTGTCCCCTTTTAGCAACAGGGATAATAATTGTGCTTTCCAGGCTGGGTGTTTGTGTAGTGCAATTGAAATAGTGCCTGGCACCGGGTAGGCTCTTGGCAGCTTCTGGCCTCGCTGCCACCATCCCCGTCACCAGCAGCTCTATCCTATCCTCCCCACTGACTCTGGCCATCTCAAAGGCAGCAGGATAGGAAAGATGAGTCAGTGAATCTGGGTTCTGGTCCCGACTCTGCTCTTTGCCACCTTGGGATCTTGTTCAGACTGTTTTAGTCTCTACATCTGTGACATGTGTAAATTGGACAGGTCTCTGGTGTGCCATCTTTTTAATATCAAGGCTCATATGGCACCTTTTATGAGGCTTGCTAAGTAAATGGACCCTCAAGCATATACAAGGCATGAGGGGCTTCCGTCTCTATCATAGTCACTCAGAGACCTCCTGGGTCCAGAGAGCTAGGACCTTGGCAGTGCCATCTGTCCCAGGAACAGGGACCAAGGATTTGAGTTCAGACAAGTTGGAAGCTGTCTGTGGTGGGCGGAAAATGCTGTACTAGGTGGTCAGAAAGTCTGGGGTCTGGTGTTGGCTGGTCCATAATCCTCTGTGGGCCTTGGGAAGATTCCTCCCCCTGTCTAGTGACTTCCAAGGTTTGGACCAGATAATCTGTAGAGTCTCTTCCTGCTCCAAAATTTTTATTCTTATAATTTCAGATTTCCTGGGAGAGCTAAGTTGGTTCCCTTGCTCAACAGTTTCCATCTTCTTTTTCTCTTCCTCATGTTGTTAGACTCTGTTAATGATCCTGGGCCTGTGGCAGTAGGGACAGGTGGGTAGAGGTGGAGCTGGAAGGCATACACTGGATGTTTCCTGTAGTTTCCCTTCCGGGAGTCCAGCTGTGGGTGTGGGGCAGGACTTCTCGGAAAGGTGCTGTCACACACTAGCGCACTGCATCCTGCCCTGGGTTCTGACTGGGACAGCAGGGCTCAGGACCTCTGTGCACTGTGCTGCTGTGCATACTTGGGGCTGTGCTCTGCAGCCCAGGCCCATCTGTGTGAAAGCTGGGAGGACCAGTGGTGAGAGCCTGGCCCACAGAGGGCAGAACCGGAACCTCTGGGGAACCAGGAGTGTCTCACGACCTCTGTGAAAGGAAATGGCAACCCTGCCCTAAATGTACAGCCCACTCTGGGGGCTCCTGAGCTTCCCAGCCAGGCTTTTGGTCTGCTGGAAGGTGTCAAACAATAAAACAGAAGTACAACAAGAAGAAAAGGAACTCCCAACTTTATTTTGAAAGATTAAAAAGTAAAACCCCCACATTTCAGTGGAAAATATGAAAGGTCACTATGTTTTGAAACTCCATGTCACTGTCTGCTGTCCTAGACATATTTGAGTCCCCTGGAGGTGGTACATAAGCTAGGCAGAAATGGGGTGTTCGTGAGTCCTGCCTGGGGCAGGCACTGTTCGGTAAAAGCCACCCCAAGCATACATGAGGGCAAATGAAGTCAAATGCAATCTAAATAAATACAAGAAGGGGAAAAAAGTTTTTAGAAATCTGTGTTTACTCTGGCACGCGACTGGCCTCCACTGCTTTTGACATATTAGGAAAAATTTTGGCGGGGCCCCACGAGAAGCACTTAAAAAGGCATATGTTTCTTCTCAGAATACAAGGGGCTTGGAATGCATTGTTTAAACAAAATTCTTACAAATCTTTGATTCATTTAAAAATAATATATAGATGTATGTTTGTTTCACTTGTGCTTACAGCTTCCTTAACTCCCTTCCTCAGACCATTTGAAATAATTATTTTACTGACTATTTTTGCCAATTGTGTGGCCTTAGCAATCTATATTCCCTTTCCAGAAGATGATTCCAACGCCACCAATTCCAACCTGGTAAGTCCTCAAGTCTGAGTTTTTTACTTGCTGGTGGAGGACGGAGATCCACGCACAGGGACTTGAGTTGGAATGTGCAGGAGGAAAAAGATGTGTGTTTGACGTGCACTGAGACGCCGCAGAGCTTGCATCTTGAGTGCCATATTGCTCTTTATTCAAATTAGCACCTGTCTTATCACTGCCTGTTTTCAGAAAGAATGTTGCAATTAAGTGGGGCGTGCGTGTGTGTGTGTGTGTGTGTGTGTGTGTGTGTGTGTGTGTGTGTGTGTGTTGAGTTGCAGACTCTGTGCATGTTAAAATGCTCTGCCTAGGTTGTGAGTGCTGGTGTTGCTGGAGTGAACGTTTATTCGCAGATCCTTTGCTCGTGTATTCGGCGTGCCTTTGTTCCATCCGTGGAGTTTGCTCCAGAGATCTGCAGCATCTCTGCGTGATTGCATGATAAATAATTTCTAGGAAGCTTTTAGGAAAGTTTGCTTTTGCAGCCAAAATGTATTATTGAGTTAAAAGGGTTTTATTTTCTTGGGAAAGGCGGCTTTCCATTTGGATTGCAGAGAGGCCAATGCTGGCAATTTGGGGTTAGGATTTGTCCATGGAAAAAGTGGAGAGCATGTTTACTTTTGGCTGAGTGTGAAGTCATCACAAATACAAAGGCCTTCGCTCTGTCTGGGCATGTGAGGGAAAGAGCTCTGGAATGTAGCTGGCAAAATCAGGACACTCTGGGATGCCTCTGCCACTGGAACGCATAGAAAAATCTTGTCTTTCCCTCCCCGGTGAAGACACCATTGCTTTTCATGTGGCTTCCACAAAGTGTGTTTGGTCACCCAAGCCACCGTCTTTCCCCTGTGGTCAGCACCTCTCTGTAATGAGTGGGATGGAGTCACATGACTCTGTTTGTAGAAGAAACAGGAGGGTTTAAGATTCTGCTTTCTAGCTGCCGCCACTGATGCAACCGAGTCTGTGATTCTTTTGTCCTGTAACACTGGGCATTTCCTTTGGCTCCTTTGGCAAATAAACCTGACACACATTTTAGGCCTCTCTGCCATTTTCCTGGTTTCTCATTGCCTGCGGACCCACGTGGGGCAGGGTATCCGGTGCTCGCAGCAGTGCTGTGTCTCATGGCTTGGAGCAGGCTGCATGCTGTGGACACGTTCCAGAGGCTGTGGCACAGTTAGGCAGTGTGTGCTGAGGGATGATGTGGCTAGAGTCAGCCTGCGGAGTGTTAATTACGGTCCACGTGGCCATCTGAGGCGGGACATGGTCTCTTAAGCAAGGAGTCATTACTGTGTCAAAATAAGGTTAAATAGAAGTAGCTCCCCAAAGCAAGAACCTCATGCACCGCCTCTGTTTCTTCTCCGTGGATTGACCTCCCTCTGAAACCTTGGTCCTTCTGGAAACCCCCCTACTGTGTCACACTCAGTCTGCTGCCTTTTGAAAAGAAGCTCTGATTACAAATGGAGTCCGTGTCCTATGTTTATGGCAGCAGGGCTTTGGGGTCCTCAGGCCCAGGCAGTGGTGTAGATGGGAAATGAGACTGGCTTATCGTAGGCCCCAAGCTGACTGCTAACAGCTTTCACCCCCACGGCTCATAGGAGGCTGAGCAGGGCCCTGGGTTGCTGCCCAGAGGGTGCATGGTCTGGCCAGGCCTCATCAGTCCTGCCCCTCTAGGAGGTGGAGGGACCAGTTCAGGGAGCAGGGGTCAGCGTGGAACTTTCGGAGGCAGCTGGATACAGAGGATTTTGGGAAGACAGTGGTGTGTTTGAAATCAGCCCAAAAAGTGATGGAAGTGTTCTAAAACTAGAATGTTCCAAGGGTACTTAAGATGAGTGCATTGTGTGATCCATAAGTGATACCTCATTAGTGCTGCAGTTCAGACTCTTCATTCTCTGTACCCCATAGCGTCCTACCTTCCCTGGGGTGGTGAAAGTCACTCACTGAATGGTGGGGGCCATGTGGTAGCCCAGTGAAATTGGAAAATCAATCCCCGAAGGCCACAAATGAACAGAACCTCACATCGGGTGGTAGGCCAGAAAGTTACCTGCTCTGTGGGGCTGATCAGCAGAGGTGCAGTGAGCAGACCCATCTGCTTCCCATCCTCGGAGCATCTTATGATGACAGATGTCCCTGTTCAAAGCTCTCTTGGCCTTTGTTTCTTTGAACCTTTCTTCCTGCATCTACTGGAAATTTTATCAGCCTTCTACTCCGGGCCTTTTTTCTTCTGTATCTTTCCTTAGGGAGCTCACCTGGAGCTCACATCGAAACCTGTCTCTAGGTCAAGCATTTCTGAGACGTCTCCAGCTCTGACATCTTCCTGTGGGCCAGGGCTGGTGGGACCTGCCAGGGGCCTGTGGCCTGCTGCAGAGGCTCTCAGCCTGCCTGTCACGGCAGTCCAGAGAGCCTCCCCCATGTGGATTCCAGTGCTGTGGGGATTTGAGGCAAATGTTTGAGTTTGCGGGCTGGGCTTAGGGATATGTTATTTTCAGAATTTTCTGCTAGAGGCACTAACATTTAGTTCTGTGAACTATAGGCCTCAGAGCAAAACTGGAGTTGGGCAGATGTGAGTTCACGTCCTGGCTGTGCCACTTGATTGCATTGGACCTGCTTCTGCAGTGGTTTAGTTTTCCTGAACCACTGTCAAGTAGGGAAACATCACCTTGGAGGAGGCTGGGAACAGTGAGGTGGAGGGTGACGGGGGGCAGGCGTGGCAGTGGTGTGCAGAGATCTGTGCCTGGGTGTCCTGCAGATGCCTCAGCAACATGCCCCAGATGGAGGTCACCCTCTCCCCTGCCACAGACACATGTTCCAGGCCAACACAAGGGCCTGGCTGCTCCTTTCCTTTCCATGCCCATTGAGTGGGCATATAGTGTGGAGATTTTAATTGGCCATCGATCACATTTGACCCTCTGTTCTCAGAGTCATTTGTTCAAGTGTCTTAGTTTCACCTACCTCAGTTTCTTCATCTATAAAATAGGAATAATGAAACAACCAAATGTCCATCAACTGGAGACTGGCTAAAGATGTGATTCTTTTATGGAATGGAGTACTACTCTGCCATTAAAAATGATAAGATTGAATCATTCATACTCAAATGGATGTACCTTGAGGACGTCCTCATAAGTGAATAAACAGGTCACAGAGCTGTAAATCGTATCTTTTCTCTGGTATGAGAAAATGAAGTTGTAAATGAGTTGTGGTATATATAGTTGATATTAGGAAGTAGAAAATATTTAAAAGGAAAGAGAGTGTAAGGGTAAATAATGAGGGGAAAACGAATGTGGTAATAATGAAAAAAACCCCAAAGATTGTGTATATAAGGGGTGGGGAATGCAGGGTGGGGGAAAAGGGAAAAAATGAGAATCAAGTTATATCATATTCTGGTACAAGCTCTCAATGTTGAATGCGATTATGATGTGTATTCATAATGTGCCAATAAAGATAAAAATTAAAAAAAATAAAATAGGAATAATGATCATCATAGAATGTCCCTCATAAAGTTGACATAAACATTAAATGAGTCAGAAGATGAAAAACTCTTAAATTGGTGCAGGATATTTTTATGCTGGATATTATCATTATTAATGTTATTATTACTGTTATCATCATCATCATCATCCTCATCATCTTAACCCAGGCCTGCATTACCTTTTGCCTGACCATTACAATAGGTAGCCTCCAGTCTACCTCCACTGGTCCATCTTATTCTTGTGCAGCCATTTGGCAAACATTCACTCCAGGGGCTAGGCAGTATATTTGAAATACCTCTGGAGGCAAAGGTTATGAGTAGTAAGGAAGACAAACACATTAGATATTTGTAAATAGTGAAATGTCTTACAAGAGGTGTTTTCATTGTCAAAAGAGATATTTCAGGCTGAAGTATATACATGTGCAAAGGCTCTGTGGTCATACTCTTTATGATGCAGGCTGGTGTGAGTGAATAAGAAGAGTCAGATGATGGGGTTTCATGGTCCCTGTCAACACTATAGGCAATGTAACTATACATTATGTTATTACATGAATGTAACTATAGGCAATAAGGAGTCCCTGAAAGCTTTGTGATCGGGAGCAGGTTCTTGCAGGGCGAGCCTCCTTTTTGTGAAGTGCAAAAGAAACTTTGCCAAGATGTGAATGGTAGTGATAGTAGGATTAGACAGGAGGCCAGATGATAATGACTATACGGGTAGAGGCAGGACGGTAGATTTATGAGATAGTTTTGCTTGGACTTAGACCAGCTAGGTCTTGTAGATGCAGGAGCAGGCTGACTTCTGGGATTGCTATGAGCGACCAGAAGGGTTTCAGGAGAAAGGTCATGTGTAAGGGGCAGGGGATGAATGGGGACAATCAGGGACTTGTTGAGTGAGGAGTGTGCAGTAGAGAGGGCCTGGGCCTAATAACAGTTTGTGTTGAGGAAGAGGATGAGGTCTTGGGCCTGGGTTGGAGCACCTGCCACAGGTGGAGAGAGGGAGGAGCTGAAGGCTACAGCCAGGCCCCGGACAGCACTGTCTCATCAAACTACTGTCCTGCCTCTACCCATATAGTCATGGTTGTACAGTTGGTGGAGGGAGAGGAGCCAAGGAAGAATATGGCGAAGGTGTGGTCTGAGAGGAAGGAAAGGAAATTGCAGAAAGTAGAATGGTGGAAGCTGAGGAACCAGAGCTTAAAAATGGAAGAGGGACTGATTTGCGGGTCAGAGTCTCATTACAGCACCTCAAGTCTGGCCAACAAGAGGATCAGCCTGACTTTGAAGAGCTGAGTTCATCTTTGTGCTAGAAGTAGAAGAGTTGCTTTGAGTATGAATCCTTACCGGGGCCATGAAATGGTAGGTGCAAAACAACTATTTACTGAGAATCAGACCAAAACATTCCCCTTGTTGTGCCAGAATGTGATTCCTCAGGTCAGTTAGGTGCCTCAGAAATAAAGCTTGAGAACTCTTCCGTTGGTTTTATAGCTTAAAAAAAATAAAACATTGCCATTTTGGAGTTCTGCTCTAAAGGATAGCAAAGGAGAAAGGGTGACGTGTTCTCAGTGGTGGTTCGCAAGCTCTACAGCAGGACAGTCCTACGGTGAGTGAGTTGGCTCAGGTGCATGTTCCTACCCCTGCCCTGGACATTCTGAGTCTGCACTGAGTCCCTGCAGCCTGTCTCTTTGTTCTCAAGCTCCTCTGGGGATTCTGATGTGTGTGTGTGGGGGGGGTCACACACCGCTCTTTGAGAACAGTGATCTCGCAAGCTCTCCACCATCAGCTCTCTCCACAGTCCACCTCAGTCTACGTGCAAAGCCCTCTGTGGGCTCCAAACCGCAAGGTGACACACAGGTCACGTGCTGCGGGTCTCCCATCCTGTTGGGCTTGAGAGCAGTCTGGTCTGCAGAGCACACTCACTCCGAGCACACTGTGAGTTCCTGTCTGCACTCCCTCCGACCCTCAATCTCTCTTTCAAATGCATCAGTTCCCCTGAAGTTTCCCATGGCCCTTTCCTCTTACCTGCTTCATTGCATGCCCATTTATTTTTCAAATACGTTGCTTTCTTTTTTTCTTTTTTTAAAGAAATGAAAAGGTTTCTAGAAGAGAACTTGATTTTTGAAACCTTGCCTTTGTTATTTAACTAAAAATCTGTGTGGGGCTCTCTGTGACATACTTCTGCACCCAAATCCATCACCTTTGATATCTTTTCTTCATACGAATGAAGGATAATGAAAGCTGAGTTGGCCTATGACATTAGTCACATCCTGGCATTGGCAGTGCCACCTACCATGCAGTGTATCATTTATAATACAGAGGCTATTGCCTGTTCCACCAGTAGCCTTTGCCCAGGAGGTCTGTAGAACAAACTTTCCAGCAGAGAGGACCTATTGTGTGTGGAAGACTCCTCACTTTCTGCAAACCCTGAAGTCTACAGAGGCATGGCTTGAATTAGAGTATTTAGAGAATATATCTGCCCTTGACCTTATGCAAAGAACAATGCCGTGTACTTTCTGCAGCAAGACCCAAGCTCTAGAAGAAGAGAGCAGAGGCAGACAGTAGTCTGGGCTAGGCTTGTCCTCTTCAGAGGCTTTGGGAGGAAAGAATGGTCCTGCAGAACAAGACTGAGATGAAGTTCAGGATATTAGAATTTCCCCCGGACGGCTGGGAAATTGGGGCTCCTAGACTGCAGTCGAACCTGGCTGTGAAGATTCAGTGAGTTAACACATGTGAAATGCATGGGACTGTGCCTGCCATGGGCACACACGCACTGTTCTTAGAACTCAAGACCAGAGGCTGAAAGTTGCTCCCCTCCGCAGCTCTCTGGATGCCAAGGCAGCATGGCACCCTGCTAGCTTTTGTCTCTGAAGTGTGCAAGAGGAGACCAGAAACCTCTGCTTCCTGGCAGCAGTATTGCTGTGTGTCTGTGAGTGCTCACCTTTGTTCTCTGATCACATAGGGAGGGAAGCTGAAATCTTTCATGCAGAAAAAAGAGCCTTCAAAAAGGACTCCTCAGTAGCTTACAGGGACCCCACATCCCATCCCATGGGTGTTGTTTGTCTCCACCCAGTCAGCTCAGGGATCCATGGTTTGTTTGGGTTCTGTGAAGCCCAGGTCCATTGAGAGGGTGACCGGGTAGGGAACACAGCTGTGGAGAGCTGTGGAGAACTAGTCAGGGTCAACGTCCTGGGCAAATGATTCCACCAAGTGAGATTTCCCTACAGAGACTCAGAGTAAGCTGGTCTGCGGAATCCAAGCATGGGTAGGTCTTCAAAGCTACACTGGACTCAGGGTTGCAGGAGCTGGCCTGGGAAGAGACACCTGACCTGCGTGACCCCCAATGTCTACTGCCAGGCTGGTTGCAGCCTTCCAGAGCACACTGTCATCCATAGCTGGACAAGTAGGATTCTTTGGAAACCCTCTCGGAAAGGCTGCTCTGTATATGTGCAGGGGCTGAGCATACAGATGGAGCCTCTGCTGAAATCCAGTGTCACCAAGAGGAGGGACCGAACTGGAGAGGGATGTCCTCATCATGCAAGCCAGTGCAAGGATCACAGATAGACCTCATCAGGAGCGCGGCATTTCTGATGGGGTGGGGTGTGCCTCGTTAGATTTGTGCGTAATCTACTGGTTATAAACCCTCAGGGTGCCTGGGGCCATTGTTTGACTCACTGTTTACACACTAAATATTTCAGAGTGAGGAGGAGGAGGCGTTGTCTGCCCGCTCTGCTCTGCATTTGCAGAGAGATGGGAGGAGAGGAGGTGATACTTTGAAGTCTAAATATGGTGACACCTCTTGCTCCATTTTTACCCATTTTTATTCGTTCTAGGGGGAACATGTTCCCTATAAAAATTCACTTCTTATGTAATGGAACCCCTTTCAAGTACCAAGCTTCTTGGCACTTAAGTATATTTGAAGAAAATATTTCTAGAATGTAAAATAGAAATCCTTGGATCATTAAAAGAAAAAACACCAAACACATTCTTTTTGAGGGACCCCCAAATTCTTAGGAATTTCAGTTGTTGGATATCCAGTAATACTGAGAAGCTATCAGGAATCAGAGGAACCTCAGAGGCCTGGGCTGCGATGATCTGAGAAGGACTTTGGATGTGTCTTTGATGCCCCACCTGTTGAAGTACCCACCTGCCTAGGTGCCCACCTTGTAACCTCCTGCTCTGCTCTTAGAAAGTAGATAACTTCATCCCTTCTATTTATGTGCAAAGTAAGAGTAAATAGATTGTGATCAAGGGACTAATGTATGAATTAAGTGCCTGAGCTCTAATTTATGGATTTTGTGACATGGATTTTGGCTTCTCAGAAGCCTTTTCGCCCCCTTTATTCCCTTCGTTCTCATGGTTCTCCTGTGGTTGAGATGGCTGGACTGGTGCCTTCCGACTGATAATAATAGCAACAGTAACGTCAACACTTACATTGCTGGCACCGTTCTAAGTACATGACATGTGTTAAGTCATTTAGTCTTTTCAACAACTCCCTGAGACCTCTATTATAATTATAATCATTCCTTTACTTATTTACATTTTAAGTTGACGTATGATAATTGTATATATTTATCATAGTCACCCTATTTTTAATCTGTGCAGAGGCACAGGGGAGTGAGCGAACTCGCCCAAAGGTCACACAGCAAAGCAGGACAGACCTGAGACCTGTCCGGGTGAGCAGCTCCGGTCTGTGCTCAGCACTGTTGCCCTGCACAACCTAACTGAGGGCGAGGAGGGAGGCTGTGTCCTTGCATGGGATGCTCTAGTCCTGAGCCCTCACCAGAGTGCATATCGTGGGTGTGATGGTCTCTCTGCTAAGGAACATCAGAGAACAGCGTGGTTAGACTTGGGAGAAGTCCTCAATCTGGGCTGTCTGTGAGTGTCATCAGGGCACTATACTGAGCCCCTTGCTTGTCCGTTTGGGGAACATGGGCACTGGTCATAGGAGAGGCACTGGCACCCACTGCCTCTTGGGAGGTGGACCTGGCTTTGCAGCCTTGTTTTCATAGGGATGGATGAGTTGAATTATCTGAGATGCTCTCTGCTCAGGACCCAGACATTCTCCCAAGCAGGTGAAAATCTCTGGCTGAGGTGAGGTGGCTCAGGGTCAGAAAACCAGAACGGCCTTCGAATGACAGTCATTGGAAATCATTCTTTAGAGCTGCTAGGGACTTCTTGTGAACTTGGGGACTCTTTGAGGTGCAGTTAATAACTTGTTTGGTGACAGGGCTGAGGCATTACACAACCACATCCAGGCCCAGGAACCTAGTTCCATAGCTTGTGTGGTATGAAAAGGCCACCCTGTGTCCCTTTTGTGGAGTAAGGTTTTCCAGGATGTATCTGACCTCTCTGGGCTGTTCAGAGATATGGAGACATCACAGCATTGTAGCTAAATGATAGAGCATGAGAGATAGAGAGGGCACGCTGAGCTGGGCATTAAAACCTGGTTCTACTTTCATTTCTGTCACTGACTATTGGCTTAGCCTTGTCCCTTTACTGGCCTTTAGATTCTTCAGCTGTGAAATAAAGATGATAATTGTGAGCCATGGTGAAGTCAAGTAGGAGGGTATATAGAAACGCTCTGAAAAGCACCAAATGCTACATAAAGGCACAGGTTTCACTGTGAGAACCATGCTTGCTGTTGTTGTTAAAACTAGACAGATATATTCTGTCTCTGGAAATATTTATTCTATTTTTCTGGCACATGTCTCTGTGAACCTTTCCCTTCAGCCTCAAGATAACTTATAGATGAAAAGATCTAAAAGCTAAGTTCCAAATTTAGTGCCTGACCTTTCCAAGATGGATGGTGAGTGGTATGGCTGTAACCTGCCTGCTGCTGAGAGCTGAGGTTGCTGCTGAGCCCAGGAGAGCCAGGCCGCGCGATGCTGACTGTGTGAAGGCCCGAGCCTTACCGGGCCGCACAGGCTGGAGAGCTCACTCGGTCCTCTCACCTTCTCTCTGAGTCCAGTTGAACTTGAGTTTGGCTGAGTGTGACTGTTGAGCAGTGGCTTAACACCCAACAGAAGGTCTTCAGAGGTGGCTGCCGAGCCTGTGGCGCGCCGCTGCAGGGAGACTTCCTAGAAAGGTGTGCTTCGCTGCGGATGCTAACTGACCTCCATCTGCTCTGTGCTAGTTCCCACCAGGAGCCCCCACATGCCATTTGAGCAGAGCTGCCTGAGGGACAGTACCTGTGTGGCAGGGAAGTCTCTTCCACCAAGAGGACCTCAGCGTTCGGCTCAGTCCAGTAGTTCAGGACCTCCCTGCATCCCTCATGCACTCTGCACTTTAGCCTCAGACTCACTCAAAGGAAAGAAAGCGCAGCGTCAGACTGGGCACAGGAAGGACCGCTCCCGGGCTGGCGGCACTTTGTGTGGCCACCTCTTGATACTCCATGGGAAGAAGACCTTCCACCTGGCCACCAGATACACTCAGTTCTCTGTCTCTGGTCCTTTAAACACTGTGGCTGTCCAGGGAAGCCTCGTGGGATGGTGAAAGTTTGGCTGGGAAAGGTCTCAGTGAACTTTCTCTCCCAAAGTTCAGTCCCAACAAGGCAGGAGCTATCAGTGAACAGTGGTGACAGCCAGCCTGCTGCACGTCCTCTGAGGTGTCTGCCCCACTCCAGGCCTCTCGGCCCCTGATTCTATAGAGGATCTGGGTCATGGGACAGGAGTGCGCCCCATTCACTCAGGGCATAGTCGTGGAGGATGGACAGTTTGCAGAATGGTGCTGAGAGCCCCCAGCAGAATGAGCAGTCACAACCACAGGGTGATTCCTTTGGGATTGCAGGCAAGGGGTTCCTGATGACTTGTTTTGGACTCTGTTCTCAGCACAATTCCTGAAATGTAGAGAAGGTGTTGAATGAATAACTGAACGGATATGTGAAGAACGGTTCTTAATGACCTGGGGATTCTGGCTGGGTGTTTTATCACTGAAGGGCCAGGAGCCCTCAACCCGACTTCACTCTGCTCATCCCTTGCTGAGTGATCTTGGGCAAGTGTCTGTTTCTCATGACTTCGGTGTTCATAATCCAGGAGGATTATATTTGGTGATTCTTTTGTATTTTGCACATCTGTGGCTTTTTGTCTGATAAATATACCTTTGGATTGATGTCAGTATTTCCGTACATGCATTTATTAAGTATGGTCTGGCTGAATGTGCCTAAGCAAGGTGGTGGAAATACAAAGTGAGCAGGGGCAAGAGCACTCAAGGTCTCCGCCCTTGGGGGCTTATACTCTATAATGTAATTCTTGAACACCCAGGGAAAGTCATAAACAGGTAACTTCAGGGTATTGTAAGCACTGTGGAGAAGAAAGCGAAAGAAGCTGATGAGATGGGGAGTTAAAGGGAAGGCAATTAGGAGTGGCTTTCTGAGGAGGTGTTGTCTGAGTAAGACATGGCAAAGGGGCCAGTGTGAGCAAGGAGCTGGGGAAGAGCCTGCGCAGGGTCAACAGGGCGAGGACCTGGGGACGCGAAGCCACTTGCCTCGATCACTTTGAGTGAAGTGGAAGCAGGACGTGCACTGAGTTGAGGGTGGGCAGGGTGGGGTCACGAAGGCCATGATGAAGAGTTGGGTTTTGTTCCAAGTGTGGTGTGGACAGGTCAGTTAGCCTCCGAAGGAGCAGGAAATGTTTGGAAGAGAGCTTTTGTTAGCAGAGAGAGGTGAGAGTTACCGCATTTTTTTTAGCATTCCAGGAGTATATCGATGCAGCTGCCAGTGGCCTGGGTAGAGCTCACTGAGAGGAAAAAACCCTGGAAAGTGTGAGCTATCATTTCTGGAAGAGAAGTTCAGTCACAGAAACAGGTCCAAGAGACCTGTCAGAATGAATGAGGAGCATACACTGAGGTTTGCCTGTATTTCCATATACTGTGGTCTTGGTGACCAAGTCCTTACTTAACTGGCTGCTTCTTTTTCATTCCAATCCCCATAGGAAACCTTTCTGCCCCTCAGACCACCCACGGGGGGCTGCAAGGTCTCACAGGGCCAGCCTTCCAAAAAACCTGGCCTGGGAACCTTGGGCTTTAAAAGGAGAAGGAATGTGGGGCCCAAGCTCTGGACAGTCGTGGTTTCCATCCTCTTGAAGTACTTGGTTTCCGTCCTCTGAAAAGAGGGCCAAGGCAGCCTGTGTTTCCTCACTCCTTTGTCATAGCCCAGCAGTAGTCAGCCTCATGTGAGCTGTAATGTCCAGGCCCACAGAAGAATGGCAGGGACAGGCTCAGGGGTGAAGCTGGGGGCCATTGCTTCTTCATGTCCATCTTGCATGTAGAGGGTGCTACTGGCTTCACTCAGGTAGAGGGAAGGCAGCTTTGAGTCCAGAGGTCCCTGGTCTAGATCGGGCTCAGCCACTTACTGGAATATGATCTTAGTGAGAATGACCAATGTCTGTGAGTGCTGCTAGTGCTGCAGCTCTGTGCCTTACATGTGACAAAGTTTAATCTCCCATAGCTGGGCATGGTAGGAGCCAGTACTAGTGATTTTGACAGAGAGAGAAGCAGGCTAGAGAGCGGCAGCTTTCCCAGGTAGTGAAGAGCTGTGACCACACCCAGAGGGCAGGACCTAGTCCTCACTCTAGGACTTGCTTCTATGGCTTGATAAATGGCTTCTGCCGTCTGGGTCTTGGTTTCCTGCATGTAATTTGGGGGTGGGAAGATCACAGTCTTTCCTGGTGCTGTGTGAATTCTTTGCACACAGCAGAATACAAGCCATTGACAGCACCAAAGTCACATTCCAAAAGAGAAGAAAAGAAGACAGATTCGGTACACAAAAATTATTTGGAGGAAGCAGTCAAAAAGAGGGCAAATTCAGAAAAACTGGCACTCCACCCTTCCTCATTCTCTCTTACATTTTATATTTGAAGGACTATGTTGAAAAGGCCAGTAACGTGGGCTTCCTTGGCTTTCATCACACTGTGGTATCTTGTCAAGTTATATACAGCTGTCTTGGCCTCCCCTAACCTGTGGCTGCCTTCTTTTTTATTTGACTTTCATTTTCCCTTATCTACCTCATTCCTTGTTTATATGCTATAACTTGTATCTTTAGTTTACTTTTTATTTTTTATAGTTTAAATTTACCTAAAGACATTTGGCTATATATTTATGATGACTGGCTATTAGCCATGTTTTAAAAAAATTCACATGATGGTCTAGCAGGTGGTATATCCAAAAATGGATAGAGCACTGCCTGTTGCTGTGGGGAGCACCATGGAGCAGTGGTGGGGAGTCACTGATCCTGGGTAGGCATTGAGAAAGCAGAATGATGCCCTATGGAACATGAAAGGTTCATCTGGAGGACCCTGAAAGTCGTATGAGTGTTAGAAGGGCAGGAAAGAGGCAAAGAGCATGAACTGGTGCAGTAACAAGTGTTTTCCTAGTAGAACAAGGTATTGAATAATGTGGAGGAAGGGACAAGACTAACTGCAGGAGTGAAGGAGTCCAACTAAGGAAATAGAAAGTACAGTTCCCTGCAGAAGGCACAATTTTGACCTAGAAACATGAATTTTTATCAACTCAATCTAACACATTCTTAGATTTATTAATTCTGCACATATTCATTCAACAACAGTATACTGAGCCCCTACTAAGTAGAATACACAGTAGGGCTTACCACACAAACATAGTTTTCACTATGGAATGGTGTCCTCTGTGTGGGGAAAACAGATATGTAGCATCTAATTAAAGTAGATAATCATTCAGTAACTGGTCTATAAAATATTTATGTTTGGGCTGTGACTGTATTTGTTTTAAATTAAGATTTTACTTCGCTACTAAACAAACAAACCACAAACTAATAATCACTTTATTGGATGGAAGATAGAGTGAGGTCTATCTTGTGAAGACGAAGTTGCTCTTTGGTTATGAAATGTGTGAGGATTGATTGCTTAGTTTTTTTTTGTTTTTGTTTTTTCTATGCTAAAATGATCCATAGTGCAAGAGAGTTGAGACTTGCTGAATAAAGGGGATGAAGAGTAAAGAGTGAGGAGATATGTTTCTGTGGGGGACAGATCATGGCTGCTAGAGGGGAGCCCCCCCCTTAAGGAGGCCGGGGGGATGGGAGAAGCAAAAGGAACAGCCTAGCAGGAATGAACTGAGCAGATTTTCCACCCTGTGATGTTGAGGGTATGCAGGAGGGCAGCACTGCACTGGACAGATTCTTAAACAAACACTTCTTGTGCTGAGATTTAGCTCAGTGGTTTCAGTGCCTGCCTCATATTATAAGGTCATAAGTTCAATCCCCAGTACCTGTTCATACCTTTAAAAAGGATTATTTTACCTGTTGGGGAGGTACTATTCCTCAGATTGGCATCTTCTGTCATTCTTCCCTCTCGGGATGATTTTAAATTCTGGGCTACAAAACTTTTGTTTTTCCTGGTGCCCAGCCATTTCTAATAAATCTTGTTTATTTTTTGTCAAAAAACATTTGTTATATACTTATTTTCCCTTTTGGAAGCAGGAGAGTTTTCTATTTAAATAAGTAATACTTTTCTCTCTCTCTCTTTTTTTTTTTTTTTTTTTTTTTTTTTTTTTTTTTTTTTTTTTTTTTTTTTTTTTTTTTTTTTTTTTTTTTTTTTTTTTTTTTTTTTTTTTTTTTTTGCAGTGTAAGATTCTTGATTTTGGCTTTTTAGAGCTAAATAATAGAGATCTTTGTTTACTCTGTGTGTCTTTGCTTGTGCTAGAGCAGTTTTTGTCAAAAATTTGTTAATTGTAAATGGATATCAGCTTTTTTCCTAATTTCATAGATTCCTTTAGATTTGAAATCGACTCTTGGCTCCGTTTATAGCTATATACCTCTCTTATCATAAGCTCATTCCTGTGTTTGCTTATTCATTTATTGTTGTCATCATTTGGTCATTCAGTTTCCATGTATTAAGTGCCTACCATGTTCCAGGCACTGGGCAAGGGACACTCAGAAATAAAAGACATTGTACTGGCTGCAAAGTTCACAAGCTTCTGAGGACAACACTGGCTTGATCTCAATAATTGTTGATGTCAAGAATTTTTCTAAGCATGTGGTTTGGTGGAAAGTATATTTTACTGGCATTTCTCTTTCTTGCCTCAATTTGCCTAATAGTCTCTTTGCACTAATGATGCTTAAAAGAGTCTGGAGAGGCCCCACAGTGCAGAGGAAAGTGCAATTCGGAGACCAGAAAGCTAACCTGGCTCTCTGCCCTTGAGCAGGTCATTTAACCTTTCCAGGCCTCAGTTTCTATCTGTTACTTAGAGCTAATTACACCTACTTAACTACAGGCTTTTTGTGAGGAACATTATCTCATTAGAGGTAATGTTTTTAAAAGCTCTTTGAAAAATTGTATAGCATTATTCAAATGGAAAGTATTGTTATTTTTATTATTGAGTGCCTACTAATTCAACACCAAGGGTGGTGACAAAATAAAGAGAGGTTCTTATTGTCACTACTCCACTCTGCCATAGTGCTAGGTGTTGGCTGTGTTTGGATAGATGGAGCCATGTAAAGAAAGGCCAGGGCGTGATTGTGGCCTTTGATCAAATGGGGGAGACAAGAATCAATTAGGGAACCATGTAATTATAGTTAAGAGAATCTCTGGGCTTTCCCTCCAAAATTCTGCACCTATAATAAAGAAAGGCTTTACTTAGGAAGAGATACTTGAATTTGGCTGTCAATAACGTGGGAACCAGAGTTATCATTGTGCTATCATCATTTATTAAATAAATATTTATTGCATAGCAAGCAGTGTGTTTTAAGGGAGTTGGTTGACTGGTGGTACATGGTTCTCTTTGTCAGGGCTGGAGGTAGGAGACTCTAGGTGCTAGAGAGGTCAATCCAGGCCTGAGGTCTCTGAAAAGCAACTGATGGGGCTTACGTTGGCCTAGGGAAGGGCAGAATGTAGAAACAAGCAAAATTCTCTGCAAAGACTTTCCATATTTCTGATCATTGCTAACCTTTATTTGCCAAGTTTCCTATTAAGCTTAAAAATATTGCTTTTTACTCTCAATTCCTTATTTTATTGACCTGCTTATTGACAGAACATGTAAACCCAAACCCTTGTGGGCATTGGCACTATCTTCTCTCTTGTTTTGCAGAGAGGGTTTTATAAACATATGACTTTGATTTTTCAGGCCTGAGTTTTTCCAGGTAAATATCTCAGGGTGAATGTGACCCAAGCCAGGACTGAGTGTGGAGTGAGAAAGGGAAGAACAGGGAGAGGGGAAGGGAGAGTGGAGAGCCTGCTTCTCTACAGATGTAGCTCGAGAAAGTGGGGACAGACACACACTGCTATTATCAGAGGCTGTTAATTTCACTGCAAGTAATATGTCTGCCCTAGTTCTATCTCTCCTTTTAGGTTTAAAATTCAGATCCTGAAAGAGTGGGGAAGCATTCAGTGAGACTACAATAAACAAATCACCAGGGGCAGGTGGCAGCCACTAACATGCAGTGATCTGCTTACGTAGTGTTTCAAAAGGATTGAACAATTTAGATTAAATTTTATGAAGTGGGGCTGACCAGAGAGAAAAGAAGCAGTACGTCGCATAGGTTGAAGGTGGAAATTAATTCTGCTGTTAGTCTGGGCAGGCTGCCTTCCAGACAGCTGTTTTTGTGTGACGTTAATGCAGTGGGAAAATTATTGACACTTCCTTAGGTGGCTTTGGGGAGTGAAATGCCAAATATGGGCAAAACAAACTTGGCCTTATTGATACCAAGGCATTACCAAAATGCTGTCATAAATACTTTGTAGGGCTCTGTTACCTCTTTATAACATGTGTCAGTTTCCTTCAGTTTCATTATTGGTGGAGAAGACAAAGGTGAGATCATGGGAAGAGATCAAATGAGGGAAGGAAGAGAAAGAACAGTGAAGAGGAAATGTGTGTCCTGTTATGTCCAGACTGGAAAGAGAAGAAATGTGCATCAGAGAGCCAAAGGAGACCTCGATCTACTGTGTCAGGGCTCTCGGGGACTTGCTTACTCCTTTGGTAATTAAATAGAAAGCAGGTTAATCATTCTGAAAGATTCAGTCCTTAGAACTTGGGTTTCCATGTTCCTGATTCCTAATCCTAAGATTACCACCACCAGTAATCAGTCCCGCTGGGAAACAATGTGCCATGGTTACATCTGGTAATAGGAGGATGCTAGGAATGAGCATATATTTATGCAACTTCTAAGACTCTTTATTGTTCATATATTCACATACATATATACATATACAGAGACATGTCTGTAGAACCTGTTATGTCTTTAAAAACATTTGAAATAATTAGGATTGTAAAGACATAAAGAAATCTCTGGAGGGCCTTTAGAAGTAGAGAAAACTCAAAGTACATCGCTCCATAGCTAAACAATCATGCATGCAACTGTAGAAATCTCTTATGCACCTCTTATGAATTGAACTCTCTCCTGCCTGACAATCCTTGGAAATGTTGCCTTTTACATTAAAATAGTTCATTGAAAAAAACCTGCCATAGAAATATTGATCCCACTAGTGGGCAAGGCTGCATCTGAACATGCTACTACACTCCAGGATTTCATAATTCCTTATGAATGCTTCATAATCTGATGTCGTATCTTCCCATTGGCTGCCAATACCCTTACTCGTGCTAATAATAACTACTAGAATTCTAGAGGGTGTATATGCTAAGAACTTGACTTTTAGATTTTTTTTTTTTTTTTTTTTAGGTTTTTTTAGACAGGGTCTCACTTTGTAGTTCAGGCTGGCCCTGAGCTCAGCCTCAAGCTCACATCACAGCAATCCTCCTGCCTCTGCCTCCCGAGTGCTGGGATCACAGGGGTGAGCCACCACGCCTGGCACTGTGGAATGTGGTACTGGTTGCTGCTGGGTGTGAGTCTCTACACCCAGTTACTGTATGTGGTTACTGGGGAATCGAACCCGGGCCCTTACTTGCGAGGCAGGCGCCGGAACCACTGAGCTAACTCCCCGGCCCTTGACTTTTAGATCTTTAATCCTTATAGCTACACTACAAGGGCTATGTCTTCAGTTCTAATCAGTAAGCAAGGAAGTAGTTTGAGAGGCAGGGTAATGTGGTTAGGTATGATAAAAAGAAAGAGAGCTAGGAAGGAAGGAGAGATGTTCTGGTGCCTGAGACCATAGGAGTGAGCAAGCTAAGCCACTCTCCTGGGGGCTGCAGGGTATAGCTCAGGGAGCATCCTTCCTTGACCCTGGGCTTGACTGAAAACAGGCTGGTGGATGTCTGCAGGACTCACGGCTTTGCTTTGGATCAGCCCTAACAGTTTTTCAACGTTTCAGTGGAGATTTTTGTATAGAATTGACTTTTCTAGGGTCCTTTGTACAGATTAGAGGAATGATATCTTTTACCTTGGCAAATGGAGTCTTGATGGTCACTTGAGCAGCAGAAGGAACATAACAAGATGACAATGGGGCTGATGTAGAATTAACCAGAAAACTGACAAGTTTGCTCAGAGAACTCACAAGGGACATTGAGATGCCTGGGGTTGAGGCAGAAAGAACAACTTTGACCCATTTTGAGATTTTGTGCTTTGCTCCTTTGACCCTATAGAAATGTGAAAATCATTGCACACGTTCAGACTCATGCTCAGACCAGTATGAAGAATCCAGCTGAGTATGCATCCTTCCTAGGCTCACAGTCAACAAAAAGAGAAGCCTGGCAAAATATCGTGGGAAATGTCATGGTCCCTTCTCTGCACTAATGTTAAAAAGGACCAACGCCCACTTACTATGTTGATCAGAAGACTCATGACTGTTGATAGAATCTGGGCAAGCTGGAACCCCAAGGAAAAGCCTGTCTGTGGAAAGTCTTGGAACAGCAGAGAGCAGGCCACTGCCTTTTCAGATTTTTAATAGTGCTGTCATTTGGACCTTAAATGTCTTTCAATGGTGCATGGATTATGAAAAGTTTAGTCCCAAGGGTGGTGGTATTGGGAATTGGTGGAACCTCTGAGGTAGGGACTAGTGGGAGGTCTTCAGGCATTTGGGAGTATATCTTTGAAGGGTAGAGAGAGGGATCCTGCTCCTACTTTTGTTTTCTTTTTGGTTCCTGGCTCATAAACTAAGTGGTTTTCCTCCACCATATGTCTCCACCACGATGTGCTGCTTCACCATAGTCTCAAAGCAATGGGGCCAAGCAGTCATGGACTGGAACCTCCAGTACTATGAGCCAAAATGACCCTTTTCACTTTATAATTTGGTCATCTCAAATTTGTAATACTGATGAAAAGCAGACAAATTTACAAACACTGCCCTATTTTTTGTATTTATTGTCTGTCATCCCAGAGAGTTTCTTAGATTAGGATTGTCCTTGAGTAAGAGACAGTGGCCTAAAATGCAGGGAAAGAGAAGTCTCTTTCAGCTGATGTCAGAAGAAGTCCTGGATTTAGGTGAGGAGGACCAATTTCCTGTGGGTATCAGTGAGCTCCAGACTGGCCAGATCCCCAAGCAGAGCTGCAGATAGAGCTAGGAATTAGAATCTGGGGTGGATGCAAGGCCCGCTCAGACAGAGGGTGAGGAGATTGCATAGCAGGCAGAGCTAAAGAGCCAGACTGGCTTCCTGAGTTAAGAGTGGGCAACTTTTTTGTTAAGTAGAAATGGAGAACTGTCTTTACCTCTTTTATTTTCTTGATCTAAGACCTTTTATTACATATCTGAAGGTAAGACTCTTAGGAAGTTGAGATGTAACACTCAGTTGTAAATGTTACCTAAGGAAAGGTACCAATGACCTGAGGCATCTTAGTGTTGTGCATGATTTTTAGTATGTTGGTTGATTCTTCTGGTTGGATTTACTGTCAGTCTGGTTTTGACCATTATGAAGTGTGAGGAATAGTTAAAGATTTCATGAGTTTTACTGAACTATCTTGTATTTTGTTCACAATACATAGTCACATGGGCTTCTGGGCACAACGAAACTCAGCTGCAGTAGAATCAAGGCTGTAAAACACTGTAGCTAGAAGAAAACTAGTTTTCCAACTTTACAGAGGGAAAAAGTGGAAGCTAAGTTAGATTTTGCACAAATCTAAATAAAACTGAAGCCACTTTTACCATGATCAGTGTTCTTTGTATACACTACTGGCTGAATGGTGGTAGCTAGAAAATGGAGTTTAGAATGGCACGTATGGATGTCTGGTGGAGGAGCCATTTTTATAGACTGAATTCATCACTCAGAAGACATTTACATAGGTTTGGAGTAGCAGAACCAAAAATAGTCTTTCCCTTTTCAGGAGCAACTCTGCATAAAAGACTCATGGCTTTGGACTCTGTCCCTATCACATCCATTTCAGTAGCCAGGCTAAGGGAATTGGCCAGGAGGCTGGGCATGTCCCAGCCAGAGAACAAGCACTTGTCATAGAATGAGTTGTGAAGCCAGGCAGAGAGCCAGCCTTGCGGAAATGGCTTTGTATTGATGAAGAAGGGAGATTTATACCTTGTCTTGACCTCCATAGTGATGAGACTACTACAGAAAAGTAGAAATGACAGCAGGCCACTCTGGGACACACATTAAGCTTGTCTTCTTCTATCCCAAATACACAGGCCAGTGAACCCTCTGGAATCCATTCTCCTGAAAGTAGAGGAGGGAGCCAGTTCTTGAACAGAGGCCCATTTCAGAAATGTGTTACCTGCCAGAGGTGTCTTGAACCTGTGCTACCTCAGGGACACAGACTGCCTCAGAGCCAGGCCCTGCAGTGGTGCAGTCACCCCGGAATGACTCACAACTGGCTGACCTTGGTGGATGTAGGTCCCTGGTTCTTGGCACTCTGGCCTGCAGGACAAGATGGAGCTCGATGTCTCATTGTTCGTAGTTATGTGGCTAGCTAATTGTAGGACAGCGTCAGACACACAGCCCTGTAAAGAGTCACATCACAGGGGACCCCCTGGTGGTGTACATGTCACAGTGAACATGTTCATACATCAGAGGGTGCAGGCCTTGCTTGTGACAGAATCTGGCCTGTGAATCTTTCATAGTAACAGAAGATTCAGCAGAGTAACAGATAACTGCAGCTCTCACCTTCCTTATGGCTGAGTGAGGATGTGTGTGACCAAACTCTAGCCTTTGGCACATGAGAGGAAGAGATGTGTGCTCTCTAAAGAAGGGATGGCTGCCCTACTCCCTTTCTTCTTTCTGTGCACACAAACACAGTGAGAGTGATGAGGCCAGTTAGATCATGTAGAATAAAGCAGCAGCTTAAGGATGGCAAAGCTATGTACAGAAGTTGCCTGGCCACTGATGACCAGTGGCTTGCCCATGAGACAGCAAATGAGTGACTATCCCGTGTGGGTTCCTGCTATTTGGTCTCTGTCAACCACAGCTCAGGATGCCAGATTCTGAGGAGGTTTGTGCAATGTTTTTCTTCTTCTTGCAGTTTCACCTTATGTGGAGGACTGTTGTACACTTAGGGAAGAAATTGGTAGATCCCACAGATACCTTTGTGTTATGTAAACTAGGACTACATTCTCCTAGATGTTGCACATGGTGCCAGACAATTCAACTGAAGCAAAGGTCAAGGAGTTAGTTCTAGTAAAACTAACAACAAAGCAGTTGCCCACAAGCAGGTGTTCAGTGTGGCCGGGCCAGCAGAATGAAGGACCAGGAGGTGGCTCAGATCTGAACTAACTCTAGTTTTCAGTTTTCATATTCAGTGAGTGAGCATTGCCATTGATTTTCCTTTTAATCTGATTTTTATTTGATGTTCCTAAAGGGGATGATTACAACTTGCCTGAAGAAGTGGCCCTTGTTCTGAAGAGGAATCTCACAGAAGAGCCCTACATACATATAACTCTTTCTCTGTTTTAGGGCAGAGGCCACTTTTATTGTGTATTAAACATATATAATACAACATTTGTTGTTTTCACCATATTGAATTATACAGGTAAGTGACAGTAAGTACAGACATATTATGTACAGCCATCACCACTATCCGTCTTCAGAAATATTTTTCATCTTGAAAAATAACTCAATGATTAGACAATGATTCTCCACTTCCTCCTCACTTTGGTCCATCACAATCACCATTCTACTTCTATCTCTGTGAAGCTGACTCTTCTAAGCACCTCACAGAAGTGCAATCACGCAGTACTTGTCCTTCTGTGGCTGGAAGTTAATTTTGATCAAGGTAGGGAGAGGAGGATGGGTTCCTTGCTCATGAGGAAGAGCCAGGGTCTGTATTGATTAGGAGTGTAAGGACTCCACATTGTAACTTTTCTGTTTTCTCCAGTGTAGGATGTGATGGCCTGGTGCTGAGATAGCTTCCACTTATCATATCTCTTAATTTTTCTTATGGGAATAAGAAGGAAGTGTGGCCTAGCTTCTTCCTTTGGACTCACATAGGCTGAGATCATGCATAACATATATGGAATGTACTTGGCCGAATATTAAATATTGGGCTGGGGATGTAGCCTGGCAGTAGAGGGCTTGCCTAAGCTCCAGTACTGCAAAAGTAAAATATACTAAAAAGTTAACCAAAACTAAATGACCAAAAATAAAACAATAAAAATATAAAAAGGCAACATATCAACAGGAAAAGTAAATAATATAGAAGATAATAATGATCATCCTGCAGTTCTACCAAGTTCTGCCAAGTTAATTACACTTTCAGGCATCCTTGCATATTTCTTTTTCCCTGTCTGGACTCTATTCCTTGTCTTCCAAAATCCTGGGTTAACATTCTTTCAAAATTAAGACAAAAGTAAGACTTCTCCCGTTTCCCCAAGGACATTCCTGAGGCCTCTTCTTGGACTGAAGAGATTTCTTTTGTAAAACCCAACAATAGGTTCTCCTAGTAAATTTTTTTTCTTAGCTTCTTCTTTTAAAAATCTTGGGTTCTTCCTGACAAAAGGAAGCTTAGTCATTCCCCCTCAGCGCCAGGCCCTGCTTAAAGAACAAACATCCAAGAAGCCTTCTTTGCCTTTCTAGCCTGTACTGCAAAGCCTGGCCATCGAGTAGGCAAGCCTGAGCTTCTGGGTTATCTGACAGCAAATCAAAAGGTGGGGGATCAGAAAACACAGTCTGCCTAGTGATAAGAGAATACCACGGCACATGAGCAGAGTCATTGGTGTGGGCAGAGCCGGCTGTGACTGACATCTGGTACTCACTTAGCAAACAGGGACAGGGAAGTGAGAGAGTAAGGAAAAATTCTCATTCAGACCCATGTGGGTCACTGAAGAGCCTAGTATTGGATTCCTGCATCTCAGCCTTGGATTTTCCTGACAGAGGGAGGCTGGGCTCCTGGGCGGAAGCCACTGAAGATCCTCAGGCACTTCTGTTAGGGAGGAGGATATCGAGCCACACAGGCTCCTCAGCTGATGACTTCCGGTCCTTTTTATTTAACTTTGAGAAAGGGATTCACTCAGTTGCCCAGGCTGGCTTTGAACTTGCAGTCCTCCCAAAGAGCTGGGATTATAAGGATATGCCGTTGCCCCTGGCCTGAAAATGAGCATTTAGACCAATTTAGATGTACTCTAGGTGGGAGGATTAGCCAGACATCTCTAGAAAGCCATTTTGGGGATGCTTTTCTCTTGTTTTGAAAAGTGTGATTATATTTCACACTTAAGAGAGAAATATTTTTGAATCTGAGGATTTTCTCTCTTAAACTTTGAGCAAATTATTTAACTTCTCTTTTTTTACATGCCACCTCCATAGCATCCCAGTGCCTCTCATTTTTGTTATTAATGTCATAAAATATTTTTCTTTAAAAGATAGAGATACTAAAAAAGCCCCCAATAACTCAGACACAAGTTTGACAAACATAAGGTTAGATGAAAGAAAATAAAGGAACATATTCAATAGAATTTCATTCATTTAAGCTAAAAGAGGCAAAACTGAACTATGTTTAAGGTATACGTAGATAAGTATTAAAACGTACAGAGAAGTCAAGATATGGTGTTAGCAAAGGGTAGAGATGTCCCCGGGGGTGATGTTTAATCTTTTTTTTGAGACAGGGTCTCGCTTTGTGGTTCAGGCTGGCCCTGAGCTCAGCCTCAAACTCACATCACAGCAATCCTCCTGCCTCTGTCTCCCAAGTGTTGGGATTACAGGCATGAGCCACCATGCCCCGCACTGTGGTATGTAGTGCTGATTGCTGCGGGGCATGAGTCTCCACGCCCAGTATTGTATGTGGTTACCGGGGAATTGAACCCAGACCCTTGCACTTGCAAGACATGCACCAGAACCACTGAGCTAAATCACAGCTCCGATGTTTAATCTTGATTGTCAGCTTGATTGATTTGAGATCTGCACTGTTCTGGATGTGTTTGGATGGGTCGGGACATGACCTTGGGGACTATGTTTAGTCCTTGAGCCCTTTGTTTGCCTGACCACCATGAAGCGAGCAGCTTTTCTCTGCCATGCTCTCCTACTATGATGTAGGTTCTTTGGAGCCGTTTGACCCAGGGATGAAAGCTCTGAAACTGTGAGCTAAATAAACTGTTCATCTGTTAAGTTGTGGGAGTCAGATATTTTGTCTTAGTGATGAGACACCTGACCAGTGCCACTGGGAGGAGTGAGAGGTTTGTAATGGGAGAAGTGACATATGGGAACGGGCTGCTGGGGAATGGCAGTGTTGTGTTTCTGGATCTGGGAGGTAGTTATGTGAGGGTTTGCTTCATCATTATTCATTAAACTGTAAAAGTATGTTTTGTATACTTCCCTGAATGTGTGCTGCAATATTTTACAGAAATAGAATGAAGTGATAAGGAAATCAGAAAAAATACCCAGTAGTTTAAGAATTGTAGATAAATATGGCATATTGAATGCTCTCTTCCAAAACCACACTAAAATAATGGCAAAGGAATCTTTAAAAATGCATAAACCACAAAAACAAAGTGAGAGGGAAAGAAGACATCATCAACCACACACACACATACACATACAGATTCGTGCATTTTATTGTTCATTTTCTGTATTTGAGATACTCTTTTGATGGCATGTTTGGCTTGAGATCCTTTGCTACAGTCCATAACAGCCATTGCCCATAGCAGTCAACAGTGCATAACAGCAATGTAAAGCAAGTGCTTTACAGGGATTTGTTTTTCGGCTGCTTTTGCAGAGGCCAATTCCTGCTCCCAGTTTCTCGTTATGGTGAATTTTGATTGAGTTAATCTAGTGTTCATCACACAGTATTTTGAAAGCTATACAGTACATAGATAAATGAATATTAATATATTTGAGTTTGCATGTATAAAATAGCTGAATCCTGCCGGACATGGCCCAGCACTTGGGAGGCTGAGGCAGGAGACCAGGACTACATAGTGAGTTGAAGACCATCCTGAACTATGTAGCAAGACCTTGTCTCGAAAAACCCAATTCGGGGACCAGGAATTTAGCTCAGTGGTTCCGGCACCTGTCTTGCAAGCACAAGGACCCAGGTTTGATTCCCGGTAACCACATACCATACTGGGTGTGGAGACTCACGCCCAGCAGCAACCAGTACCACATACCACAGTGCCGGGCGTGGTGGCTCACGCCTGTAATCCCAGCACTCGGGAGGCAGAAGCAGGAGGGTTGCTGTGATGTGAGTTTGAGGCTGAGCTCAGGGCCAGCCTGAACTACAAAGCAAGACCCTATCTCAAAAAACAAAACAAAGCAAACAGAAAAACCCCAATCAGTCAATCAATGTGAAACACAGCTGAATCATAAGTGGAAAAGGGGATAAAGCATAAACATGAAGTTCATAACCCCCAAAAGGTCTAGTTTTATGTTTTTATGGAAGTGGTGATAAAAATGGAACTAAAATTGAGAGAATTGGTTTAAAATGAGCTCTACATGTAATTAGACCTGAGATCCCTTCTTCTGAGCAAGTACTTTCACCTCCTTTAGCTGAAGACTTGAAGGTCATTCTTCAGGGAGTAAAGCAGAAACCCTCGGGACTGGGAGAGCTTTAGCTCAGTTAAGGAAGATCGGAGGGTGCAAACCAGGCTGAGAGTGGTCTGCCAACTTCTGCGCTTTATCCCACTTCTGAGCTGTCTCCACACTTGGCTTTGCCAGTGCTGGCCCATAACCCTGTACTCTCTCAGCAGGAGATCCAAATATCATTCTCTGGCAAGGTAACTCAGCCTCCAGAAGAAAGTCCTATCAGGGTCTCATCAACAGAACAAGTCAGCAGGACACAATAGCAAAGCCTGGTTGACAAGTCCACCTATTGTTCAGGATGTCCTCTTAGTTTTTGATGTTTCACTGTAAAATGTGTTCAGTGAAATATCCTTAAGTCTCTAAGGAAAGCCTTTTAAATGACAATATAAACCAAGGCAAACAAGCAAAGAATGCTTGTTTAAAACAGGATATACAAGAAGAAAACTTAAAAAAGGGAACACTTTTTGGTTTTTGAAAAGATCAGAAGATATATCCCTCAAACACAAACTGATGGCTATGTAAAAGGAACAGTCACCCCCCTCCAAACAAACAAACAAACAAAAAAACCCAAAAAGGAACTCTTGGAGATTAAAGATGTGATTACTGAAGAGTGATAAATTATTTGAAAATAAAACAAATGAATTTCCAAGGAAGTACAGAAAAAATCAGCAATGGATATGATGAAAAAGAGATATGACTGGTAGATCTTTAGGTCAAGAAGTCTAACATCTGAGTACTAGGAAGTCCAGACAGACAGAAATGGGAAAACTGTCTGGAGAAAATCATCACTGAGGCAATTGTAGCACATTTCCAGGAGCAAAAAGACACAGATTTGAGACTGAAAGGGCTCATGGATGAAATAGGTTGATATTCAGCTATTGTGAAATTTCAGGAAAGTAGGGGCAATTGGCTTATCATATATTAATAGAAATAAGAAATGTATTACTAGGTTATGATTTGACCAGATTTAAAGAATGTAGAAGGCTACAAGACACTGAATCAGTGCTCTCAAAATTGTAAAAAGAAAATGATTTCCAGTTGAGAATTTTATATCCAACCAAATTATCACTCAAGTAAGAAGGTAGAACAGAGGCATTTCAGATTAGTTAAAAAAAAAACTCTATATAAAACAACTAATTTAACTTCCATACATTTTCCTTTGGGGAGCTCTTAGAGGAAGTTCTTCATCATAAGGAGAGAATAAACTAAAGAAAACATGGGATTCAGGACACAAAAGATTGAGCATAGGAGGCCGGGGATTTAGCTCAGTGGTTCTGGCGCCTGTATTGCAAGCACAATGACCCAGGTTTGATCCCCTGGAAACCACATACTATAGTGGGTGTGGAGACTCATGCCCAGCAGCAGTTATCACTGCATACCACAGTGCCGGGTGTGGTAGCTCACGTCTGTGATCCCAGCACTTGGGAGGCAGAGTCAGGAGGATTGCTGTGATGTGAGTTTGAGGCTGAGCTCAAGGTCAGCCTGAACTACAATTTGAGACCCTGTCTCAAAAAAAAAAAGAAAAAAGAAAAAAGAAAGAGGACCAGAGATTTAGCTCAGTGGTTCCGGCTCCTGTCTTGCAAGCGCAAGGAACCAGGTTCCATCCCTGGTAACCACATACAATACTGGGTGTGGAGACTCACGCCAAGCAGCAATTAGCACTACATACCACAATGCTGGGCGTGGTGGCTCACACCTGTAATCCCAGCCCTCGAGAGGCAGAGGCAGGAGGATTGCTATGATGTGAGTTTGAGGTTGAGCTCAGGGCCAGCCTGAACTACAAAGCAAGACCCTGTCTCGAAAGAAAGAAAGAAAGAAAGAAAGGAAGGAAGGAAGGAAGGAAGGAAGGAAGGAAGGAAAGAAGAAAAAGATTCAGCATAGGAAAGAGGCAAATAACATGTGAGAGAAGACCTTCCTAGCTGTGCTAATTAAACAGAAGATGTTGGTCTGCACTGCAGTTGAAGAGAAACAAGTCTTTACTTTCCACAATGGGAGAAAAAACTAGAAAATTACTAAGCCCTATGTTTTAAAATATAGATTTAAATATCAAAAGAAGATCAAGACTTTCAAATAGGTTATTGCTAAGGAGAGAAGAATGATAGTATGGAAAACTTTTTTTTGTTTTGCAATGAACCTTTTAGAACTATTTGACTCTTTGTGTGTGTATTTAATAGGTAAAAATAAAAACTGAGCCAGATATTGTGGTTCACATCTTTAATCCAAGCCTCAGGAGTCTGAGGCAAAAGGCTTGCAAATTGGAGGCCGTACTGAGCAACTTAGCAAGACCTTGCTGAGAATCGAGTGCAGTGGTAGAGTGGCCCTGGGTTTGGTCATCAGTACCAATCAGTCAGTCAGTCAATGTATAAAAACTAATAACTGATTTCTGAGAAATGGTTACCTCCTTGGAGTTAGTTTACATATATTAAATTAGAATTTTACATTATTCATTTATTTATCTACAATTTTTTGAGCATCTCTTATGTGCTGGGAGTGAGGCAATGTTGTTTTTAGTGTTTTCTCTCTCTTCATTTTTCCTATCCTGGTCCATCCTGCTGGGACTAGAGGTTTGAGGGGCAAGTGATTACCTGTCTCTTCTCATCTCTCTCGATTTCTGCTCAGTGTGTCTGTAGTTCAGTCGTAGTTTCAGTAAGTCTCACTGTGCTTTTGTCTCTTCTCCAAGGATAGGTTATTAGGTGATACCTCTGCTTTTCATCTAAGTGAGAAAAAGATGTGTTTTCCTTACAAACTTCTACATGTGTTATTTGCTTAGTCCAGTACCCAGAACCTAGTGGGTACTAGTGATAAATGAGTGTGGCTGTTGTCAGATGTGTATACTCTCTCTCCTGCCTCTCATCCTTGATGTGGACTAAATACCTGCCCTCCTAAACGCCCTCTTGAGAGAGACGCCTCAGCTCCAGCAGAACAGGGCCATTAGCAGAGCCTGCCATCGCCTTTCCTGATCCCCCCAGTATGTGCTGTCTTGTTGCCTGAAATCTAACGATTTGTGATTTAGTACTTTTGAGTCTTCAAGGATATTTGGAACTTAAGGAAAGTACAAATGTCCCTAACAGGAAAATCACTATGATTCATTGTCACAGTAATTTCCAACCTAGACTTCCAACTCCCCAGCGTTTTGTAAAGGGCATAATATTGGCTAGAGAACTCTTTTGAATATTTCAAAAACACCTAATGAAAATTGCCTATTTATTCAAGATAAGGCTGCAAGAAAGTAATCACAATGTCCAGTTTCTTTGCTTTCTGCTAGAAGAGTATGTAATCTATTGATTTGTTATGGTAACTCTGGTCATTTCATGCTGATTGGATGCTCCTCTGTCTTGACAAATACAAAAATGGGAAGGGGAGATCATCACCATCATCGTCAATTCAGTTTGTGTGCCTGACAACACTATGCCAGTGGTAGTGTTTATTCTGTGACTACGCAGGGCCTCTGGAGTGAAGAGTTGTGGAGTATTACGTGCGACTCACACATTCTTAGGGCTGTGTGGGCCTTGGACAGAGGGAAGATTAGGGGAGCAAAGAGCAGCGTGAGAACACTGCAGATCAGACTCTGCTGGCCTGCCTTGACTGCATTTGGGGCTAGCCAAAGGGCTGGCCCTGCTGTACAAGATGCCCAACGTGTCACCTCTCCAGACCTCATCGTACAGCCTCTTAGCAGCAGAGATAAATGCTCCCAACGTGGCAGATGAACCCAGGGGGAGTCAGAGGCTCAAACCATGAAAAATGGTGAAGACTATGGCCTACTTTCTTGCTTTGTGAGTCTCTTGCACTTTTCTGGGACACAGCCCAGGCGATCTGCTCTGTAGAGTAGAGACAAGCAAGAATGCGGCCTGCAGAACAAAGGGTGCTCTCAGGCCCCCTGCCGAGCAGGCTTTTGAGCTCTGACTCAAGAGGGCCACGCTGGAGACTGTACGTGAACCTTTGCTAACCCATTTATCTCCTGGGTGACTCGAGGGCAGGCATGGTTGTTGGGGATTTTTGTTTTCATGTTATGTTTGGAAAGAGTGATGTTTGCAAGCAGACGCCCTTTAATAAGCACATGCTGACCTTTCTCCGCACTTGAAATGGTTACTGTGTGGGAGGGGGGGTTCAGGGGGGTGCAGAATTGTTCCGTTTGTTTTGATAGGCCTTAATTTGTGTTTCCAACCAGAGTGTGAAGTCACCAGCGTCAGTTTATTTACAAACCAGCCTCAGTTTTCTCATCTGTAAAGTGAGGATAAAAGTGATGGAGGTTTGCTGTGAGTGCTGGGGCTCAGGGATTGGTGGAATCCCTGCCCTTCCCCTTCAAGGTTCTTGCAGAACAAGACCTCACTGCTCTAGAACGTTATCCAATCAGGAGAGAGCCCATCACTGTGCCTCCCACCTCCCTGAACCTGCGGGTTCTGAACCCAGGTCCAGCCTTCATGCTGGACCTCTATGGAGAGGCAAGTCTCACCTGATTTGCTTTCTGCATGGAGGCTGGGAGTGCAAGAGAAGTTGAGAAAATGTGCAAGTAATGTCCCCAGAAGGAAATGGTCTGTTTGTTCTTATCATTCATACAGTAAAACAAAAAATAAAATAAGAGGAAGACATATCTTGGAGGTACGGTAACCCTGCACATGGAATGTCTCTGGGCATAAACTAATTATGACAGCTACTCCTCCTGTAAGAAAGGAGACCTAGAAATGGAGAGAGGGATGGAGGTCCTTCCATTGTGGGCAAAGAGCTAAGCCAGGAAGTTGGAGCAGAAGTTGCTGTCTTCGCCAGGGGAGTGGCAGGTGGATGTCAGACTCCTGGTACACTGCCTGACCGCAGGAGGGGCTTCGCGAAGGCAGTTGTCATTAGCAGGAGTAGTGCCTTTGTCTTCGCCAGAGTTAATGTCCACACTGTAAGCACAAAGCTCAAGCTCGACTGAGATGAAATTTCCTCCTGGTTGTGTTTTTGTGGACTGCTTCACTGAGAATCCACACAGAGCAATGGCTTTGTTGACTATTTTAATTAGAACTAGTAAAATTGCTGTCCTTCATTTGCCCATATGTTTGGAAAACCTGTAGCAATGCCTTTCCTACTTAAAAATAGGACCGCTAAAATTTGTGTAATGCTTTCAAGCCTACACTGAATTTCTTCGGAGTTCCTTGAGTCTCCTAACAGCCTTGGAGAGCAGGTGCGATGAGGCTTTACAGATAAGGAAATGGATGCGGAAGCGGCATAGGCGCCAGGCCAGGTTTGGAGAGTAGGCGGCTAAGGTGGGATGCAAGCCGTTGGATTCCCATCCCATGCTCCCTTATTGTGATCCGTAATGCTTCTTCCATGCTGCTGTTGACAGCTTGGAAACACGACATGTCACTTTTCTTATCACTCCTTGATGAGGGGCATGGTCTGTAGCCTTTTCCGTTTTCCAAGAGAGTAAGGAAGATGGCTTGCAGCTTGTGGTAAAGGTTCATAGAAAGAAGTGGGATCCAGGATTGTCTTCAAACTTGGTCCAGATGCCAGAAGAGTTTGGCAAGTGAGCACACCATCGCTGAGTCAGGCCCTTCCTCCCCCACTCCTTGGATTTTGGATCGATTTTGCAACGACTCTGGCGGCTCTGAGTATTTGCCTTGGCCTCTGAGGCATTCCAGCGATGATGATGGCTCGGCAGGGTCATGGCCCCAGTACAAAGCAAGGGCTATTTGTGGCTGATCTAAAACATAACTGGAGCCACCTGCGTCTGAGACTGGCTTCTCAGGTTCTGGGGCCTGGAACCCAGCTGAAGTAAGATGATCATGTGGCTCTGTGTGGCATGATTGGAAGAGCAAATTGCCCACTGCCCTGCCATGTTTACCAGGATGCTCCATTTTCATTCTGTCCTCAGGGTCCAGAATGTCTCTCTGCCTGTTTTTCTGTCTCAGGCCTGTGGGCCTAAAAGACCCTGCCTTCCCACGGAGTCTCCATCCCCAGACTGCGTGTAACTCAAGTTGCTGTGTTATCACATATCTGCTTGAGATGTTTTATGATTGTTGCACAGGCTGCAATTTTAACTCCGTGTTCTCTGGGGCCAGATACAGGCTGTATTTTTTTTTTTTCCTTCTCAAAGAGCTGGGTATGTTGGGTGCCAGGGAAAGCTTCATTTGATAAAACAAAACTGGGAACCCAGAGGTCTGTTTTTGTTACCTAAGAAAAATCTCTACTTCTGTCAGCTTCTCATTCCTTGTTGGTAAAGAAGATTTGAGCTGGATGATCTCTAGGGTCCACTCCAAATTTAAATCCTGAGACTCAGTGAAGAGAGTATACTGTCTTTACTTGTCTATATGCCATCCCCACCTTGCAACCTGTCACGCTGTCTTTGGCTTGTTCTCTGTGCCTATGCTTTGAGCTATGGAACTTTATAAAATTGATCTTCATATTATCAGAAGAAGGCCACTAAGGAGAATGAGAGAATTGAATAGTGTTTGGAAGCAGACTCTGGGGAGTCAGACGGACTTGGGTTTAAACCAACTGACTATTTGTGTCATTGTGATCAAGTTACCTCGTTGTTACCTTCTTCTCAGGAACACTAGTCCCACAGTGCAGTGGAGGAAGAAGCAGGATAATGTATATGTGGTACATACCTAGTGTTGGCTCTCAACAACACAATCCCAGTCATTGTGTGCATGTGTGTGTGTGTATGTGCGTTTGTGTTTATGGGTGGGAAGCACAGAGATGTCTGTTCTAATTCTTCGGTAAGTGCTTCCTGATTTGTACACTATTGGATGTACTTTAAGACAATACTTTTATCACTTTAATAAGCAGTGTAATGATTTGAGGAAAACCATTTCAGTTCTAATAAGAACACTAGCAGTACTAATTATGCACATGATAGCATTTTAATAGAGTTCTATAATTTATGGAATTGGGAGAGACTTACAAAAACATGGATTGATTCTCTGGAGTCTCAGATTTCTGGTGAGTGAGTCAAGCAGTTACTCTTACTTCCTGCCAGTGTAAATAATAAAACGTAAACCTTTGCTTCTTAACCAAATTGTGAAAAATGGAGCAAATTCAGAGATAAGAAACTGTTTTAATGAGAGTGGTGATTTGCTGAGGAGAGATGCTCTAATTTGTCTCTGAACTACCAAAAGCAGCAGACCCGCTGCTTCGCTCTTTCCAGCTACTCTGTGTATCAGTGACTTCTTGAGGATTAAAGTTGGGGGCTGCCTTAGTGATCAAAGCCATAGAGACTAAAAGAAGACTGAGTCTGAATCACAATTCTCTCTGAAATTCTGGAAAAATCAGTGACTAACCTTGGATACCATAATCTTAGCCCTTGAAAAAAAATGCAACTTTAGGGGGATGAACTGACTGGCTTTAGAAGTTAAGACCTGGCTCTAGCAAGAAAATAAAATTTAGAATGATCCTTTTCTGCTTAAATGAAAAAGCTAGTATGTGTGTATTAGCACAGAGTTCAAGTACAAGTTCTTTTTCTGCTTTCCTCTTTTCTTTTCTTCCTTCAATTCTTCCTTCCTTCTTTCCTTCCTTCCTTTTTTTTCATTCTTTCCTTCCATTGTTGGCAAAGAGCTAAGCTCTTTTTTGCAGTCCTGGAGATCAAACTTGGGCTTTTGGGTTTCCAAGGTAGGTACAGTACCACTTGAGCTAAATCCCTGGCCCAGGTACAAGTTCTTGTCAAGGATTCCAGCACACAATATCTTGGAGAACGAGAGAAAATAATCTGACCAAAATGATGTCTTCTTACCAGTGATCATTGAGCTAGGACCTATCTTTACTTATGTTTAACTGAATTTTATATGGGGTCTCAGCAGAAAGAGTGACAGAAGATAAAGGAGAACTGGAAAGCCAAATTGTAATTAATACTCAGAAAGAAAACTAACTGAAATGGCATACGTGCAGGAAGAACGTAGCCAGTAAAGAAATGGCTTTTGACAAGGTAGGACAGGGTGAGACTTCAAAAAATATCTTCTACCCATCTATCCCATTGGGCTACACTGATTTCTCAGAGCTTCGTGATCTCTGGGGAAATGTGTCATATGAGCCCTCCAACAGCTGCCCAGCCTCATCAGGCCCAGCAAACATGCTACACTGTTGGGTGCTGGGTTTGTGTACTACCCTTACCAGTTTCCCTCTGGCTTGTCCCCCCTGTTTGTCAGTCCCAGTCAGGAGCAGAGAGATTGAACTTCACCCTTTGTAGTGAGTCTTTGGGAGTCTCACCTACCTGCTCTGAAAGCAAGAGAAAAACAGAATGAGCAGGTAACATGTGTTCTGCTTATCTATAGGATGGTTGACCAGCTTTTCCTATGGCTTTTCATGTTTAGGATTTTTGTGTGGAGCAGATAGACTACCTCCAATGCTTCTTTTAGTTCGAAGTGAGAAACCTGAGCAGTGTCAAAAGCAAGAGGAAGTCTCTGTCTGGTGTGGTAGCAAAGGACTGTGCCAGTGACCAACCTTGTGAACAGCCTTCCTAATAATCTCAGTCCTGCCATATGTAAAATGACAATAATATTAATTCCTGCTTCATAGAGTTGTTAGGAAAATTGAGTGGGTTTGTTTTTGCTGTTAGCACTATACCTGCATAAGGCCAACAGAGTACTCAGTAAAAGTTAGTTAAAATCATGTTAATTATTTGAAGGGAATGGAATAAAGGGCGTTTTGGATCTGAGATAAAGAAGGAATAAGATTTAGCCGGGCGTGGTGGCTCACGCCTGTAATCCCAGCACTCGGGAGGCAGAGGCAGGAGGATTGCTGTGATGTGAGTTTGAGGCTGAGCTCAGGGCCAGCCTGAACCACAAAGTGAAACCCTGTCTCAAAAAACCTTAAAACAAAACAAAACAACAAGAAGGAATAAGATTTATATTGGGAACAGTGGGGAACAGAGGGAAAACAAGGCAGAAGACTATGAAGCATGTGGGTCGATTGGTCTCAAAGTGTCTGTAACTTTCTTATGACAGAAATAGCCTGTGTCAGACACAGTGAGGGGGAAAGGATGTATTTCCAAAGTGGTGTGAGCATGGTACAAAGAACTCACCATGAGGCAGTGATGTGCAAGTTTTCAGTATCATACTCCATTACTTCATTACTTTATTCATACAACCCACGTTTGCCATCAGATCTATGTTATACCTTGAAATTATAGATAAAAATGATCCATTCCACACACTGAAGAAAACTAAAGGAATGGCAGACGAATAGCCAGACAAAGTTAGAAAAGTTTCAGACTGACCAGTCAGTCAGAACAAAGGTACTGGAAGGCTTCCAAGAAGAGTTGATGCCTGAGATTAGATGAGTGAGAGTTATTTAGCGATGGGGGACTAATATTCAGGTAGAGTTGCTGATAGGTGCAAAGATAGGGGTGACTGAGTAGTGTGTGACAATCTTTGCTGGTGATAACATCTGAGTCATCCCAGGGTGGGTCTACATAATTTTCTTTTTTTAAATATGGGCGACTGTTTTATGAGTCTAGAGATTTTGGATTGTATTCTGGGCATTATCAGTTATATATTGTAGAATATGTGAGTTCTGTTATTTTTCTCTGAAGAGTTCAGTTTTTATTTTAACAGGTATTTAGTTTGATTGATCCCAAACACCTAACCTTGTCTCTCAAAGATGAGTTGAGGCTGCTAATCTTAGCTGGGTTGTTTGGAGTGTGCTCAGGAGTCAAGCAAAGATTTGGATGGTACTGTACACAGAATTTGGAGTTCTCTTTGAGGTTCTTTCTTGTTGGTGTTTTCTGGCTGCTCCAAACTTTATCTTATAATTCTGTGAGTTTCTATCTAATTTCATTCATTCCACGTAGTGCTGACTGGGTCTTACATTCAAGAAAAAACTTCAAAACCCACAAAACTTACCCAGTGCCCTCTTCTCCCAGTTTCCCTTCCTATATTTGGTTACTGTGTAGTGCATACACAAATAGTTCTTTAACTTTTTTTATTAAGTACTCATTTTGCATAGAGGATAGGTCTAATATAAGTTATTGGGAGAAAAAGTTAAGGATTATTAAAACAACTGCAAATCATTTGTTATTGTTATAGGGAATGCTGTGTGTGTGTGTGTGTGTGTGTGTGTGTGTGTGTGTGTGTGCATGTGTGTGTGTGTGTTGCAGAGAATCATAAGGACTGATTCATAGGGTTGCTTAGAAAAAGAGCTCAGATCGTCGAGTCGTGAATGTTATTCCAAGCAGTTTGAACATTATCCTTAAGGCTATGATGGAAAGCTTTCATCAGGAGTAAAACTATCAGAACTGTGCTCCCAAACACTGTCTCACCCTGTTCAGAATGTGAAGGATGGGAGTAGGCGTAGGAAGGGGTAGGAAGATAGCTGAGAGATTGATAAGTCTAGTTTTCTCCTCTGTAAGAAGAAAGATTGAACTAGCTGATCATGAATACCTGTTGTGGCGCAAATATTCTGATCTTTCCATTCATGCCAACACTTGGCCTTGCTGGAGCTGGGAGTTCTTTTGATGGTGTGTTTTGCAAAGTGCTATACACAGACCTATCAGCCCAAGCCTTAAATGATGCCATTAGAGAAAAATATACTTGATATTCTATAACTTATGACTACATTAAAGTAACAGGTGTACAGCACAACACACAAACACACCATAGGTGGTTAATGGCCTTTGATTTCTCCAGCTCTGGCTTCAGACTTCTTATGCTACAACAGGTATTTGGTCATTTTGTTTGTACTATTTTTCTAGTTTTGATTTTTTTGTTTTCAGTTCTCAGAGGAGATGGGCCCCTTACGAACCCAGGGGTAGGCAGCTCTTATGCTAGGGTTATTGAAACTGAAAAGCATAGGAGTACACGCTGCCTCAGACCTCTGAGAACCTCTGGAGATGGTGATGGCAGTGTAAAGGGGGTGTTGATTTCATCCTTTACTGTTTCTGTGCTATAAGAAGAGTGAGGCTCCCTGAGCCTAAGGATGCTGCACTTTGTAAGACTTCCCAGAGAACATGTGATCTGCTCCGCTCTGCTGTGGTCAGAGACCCGGATGACACACTGGGAATCAGCACCCTTCATACTGGGAAGGGAGTCCAGGTCCATAGCTCTGCTTCAGTGTGACACACTCTCATCTTCTTTGCCTCAGTATAAGTTCTGATCTTTTAGTGCTTAAAGTTGCTGAGTGCATTGCTTTGGTAAATGATCCTACATTCAGTTCATGAAATATCAGGTTTTAGGCGTTGGAGAGGTAGCAAAAGACATCTTGTGTCTGTGACTGGCGATCAGAAATCAAGGTTTTGTTCCTACAAGTTCTAATGTAGCAACTGGTGAATATTAACTTGATTTTTTATTTCATTGAATGTTATTTTACTCAGAATTGACTAAGTGATTATCTTCTATGGCTGTAAAATTGTACTTCTGATCTTCACCAGTCTGGTGTATGAGTGCATTGGCTCTATAATTTACCAGGAATTGGGGCTTGGCCTGAGGATACTCAACTGACCAAGACCACCCTTGTCCTCAAAGAGGTACTGGTCTGAGTACTTACTACTCAGGCCTTTTTCTCGGCTGTGTGGCTTTCTGCTCTGCAATCTCAGCTTGTAAAGATGATGCACCTTTGAATATTGGTTTTTTCTCTTTCACACTGTGGTCACCAAATTGGACTTGGTGAAGATGTTAGGAAGCTGGGAGATGGGCTTGTGGCATCTGATGTTCAAGTCAGATCACACTGGATCGCAAGGCTCAGCTTCATTGGTTTTGGTGGAATCAAGCCTGTACTCGGACTTCTCTGTTACCTGAGTGTGGTCTGGACTCTGCTCTAAATCTGTCTCTCCTTCTCTGCTACTGTCTAAAATTCCTGCTATTGACTTAGCTCACAAGGTTCAGGCGTTGCCTCCAGAGTTCTATTCATGAAAGCCCTTGCCTTGAAAAGAGTCAACTTGAAGAAACAGTAGCTTATCTGCGCTGTTCCATCCGGGAACTGTGGACAGCAACAGTGGGACATGGGGTGATTTTCATGAAGGAGGGAGGAAATGAGAGAGAGGCAGGGGAAAGAAAGGAAAGAGACAAACAGAAACAGAGACATAGAGAAGGTGCTTTGTTTTGTGCCAAAAATTACCTTCTTAATTCCTTTGTCCCCCACACATAGCTTTGTGTTTGACACATAGTAAATGCATAGGAAATGGAAACCTCATGTCCAGCTGCAGCTGGCAGCTAGACCTGTGAATCCCAGTCCTGACTGTAGTCTGGCCAGGACTGAATCATTAAAAGATTCTTTTCATTTTTGAATAGTGGAATTTTTTATCAATCTCATTCTTTTAAATGTGTTTTCTGCCTGACCACAGCTATAAGAAAAGGGCTATCTTTCCCAGTATGTGGATAAGCAGATCAGACACCTGTTTTTAGAATGAGAGAGGCAGGCGCCAAGCATGGCCCGAAGAGAAGGGCGGGGCAGGCCCGCTGCTTCGTGTTGCGTTGACTGAGCCAAGTTTGGTGCAGAACTGGGTCTTGGCCCAGGATGGAGAGTATCTACTAATGAGGCAAGTGACTTCAGGAAGATCAAAATAATTAGTTTTCACTGCTAATGTGAATCACAATCTTAAAGACATTCTGTTCCAGCTGGAGAGTTAGGGGGTTGAGGTAGAAGACTCCTAGTTCCTACTCTCTGGGAGATGCCAAGCCTGTCTGAGATGTGAAAGCTGGTGGAGAATGGAAAGAGGCCTGAGTCTTCTCTCTCCCACGTCCAGTGGGGAGAGGGGGAGGGACCTGGCACACCACTAGATGTGAGGTGGGTCGGAGTGGACTGCTTGCAGGCCTGTGGACAGTTGGGCAGAAAGGAAGGCAGCTTGCATTACTCACCAGGCCCTGGGCTTCAGTGAGAACCTGTGGAGCACGGAGTGCTGAGTAGACTTCTGAGAAGTCTGCCAAGATTAGCCTATAGTAGGGAAGCTTACAGACAGAAGGGCTCCTCTGTCATTATTAAATAGAGGGCCTTACGGACATCACTTCATCTCTGGTCTTCTCCCTCCCTGACTTTGCCAGATTTTGTTTTTTTGTACTAGGCCTTGCACTGAGCTACATCCTCAGCCCTTTTGATTATTTTACCTTGAGACCAAGTCTCCTTAAGTTGCACAGGCTGACCTTGAGCTTGTGATCCTTTTGCCTTAGTCTTTTATATATAATGTATATATATATGCCTGTTGGGAGTTTTGAGTGCTAAAAATTCAAGTGGAAAATAATACAATCAAGGCGAATATTGTAGTAAGAAAGAAAAAGAGAAATAAGGCAAATGAGTAAATAAACAAGATTTTCAAATACTGGAAATACTTTGAAGATAATCGAGGATTGAGGTGGAGATGTCTAGAGGTAAAAGGAATGTGTCCACTTTAGACAGGGTGGGAGGGAAGGCCTCCCTAGGTAACTCCTGTGGGCCTTGGCCCTGTGGTGAGCAGCCTCTCATTGTAGTGCTGGGAAGAAGGTCATTGTGTTCAGAGGGAATACCAGGGACAGTGGTCCTGAAGCAGGCAGACTGATGTGCAGCTGACGATAATCCCGTAAGGAAGCATGGTCTCAGGATCACTGTGGATTATGAGGAAGGAACTCCTGCTGTATTAAGCCACCTAAATGTTGGCGTTTGTTGCAGCACTTAGTGCCCCCTGTTCTGTGTGAATCATTGGACTAGCTGTGTGGAAGATCTGAAGCAAATGTGGAAACTCAAGCCCAAGCAAATGAAGCCAATTATCACCTTGGCACTGGGAGGCCACGAGTGAGCCAAAGGGATGCTCATCTCCACCCGCGGCTCACGCTCCTGCTGGTCTGAGCCAGAGGCTTCTCCCTCTGTCACGTCGACCGGAAGACAGTGATTTCAGACTCTTGTCATGTCACCAGGAGCCCCTGGTTCTCTAATTAAGTGGTAATGTGCTTGTCCAATAAGTACCATATGGTTGCAGTGAATCAAGACCAAATTATCTTTGCTTTAAAAATTAATATTAGTAATGATGATCGTAAAAGCTCACATTTTATGTCTCTTTTCTTTTGAAGAGCTCAAAATGCATGTATTAAAAGCAATGTCCAAATACATTACACCTGCTGTACCTTAGAAAGAAATGAAGACAGAGACATTGGAGAAATGGCTGCAGACTTTAAGAGAAGGTTTAAATCTTTCCCTTGTTTTTATTTCTAACCTCATAAAGATAATCTTTCCTACCAATAAACCAGGATGGTGATAGGGCTGGGGAAATGGGATTATCACAGTGCCACAGTAAGGAGGCTGAACACAAATAAAGGACTAACGTTAATTAGATAACACAAACTACCCGGCTCGGAGCCATGCAGAATTGCCTCATCCTGATGAACCCTGTCTCTGGAAAGAGGATGTGGGTAGGGAGTGAGGACCAGAGTAGGAAGAGAGGGGGTGTCCTGCGCTGGGGCCTTGGTGGGCTGGGGGCAGCGGGTGACAGAAGAGTGAATGAGAAGGATGCCTCAGGGAATACTGAGATCTGATGGTAGGAATACTGGAGGACAGGAGGCTGGGATCTGCCTACGAGAGAGCAGGGTTTAAAGCAGTGAGTGAACAGGGTAGGATGATAGTGTGCCTAGGTAGAGGCCAGATAGATAATAGTGTGCCCAGGTAGACGGAGACACCATGCCCAGTGCACCCAGGCAGGATGACAGTGTGCTCAGGTTGTGTGTCCAGATGAAGGGAGGGACGAGAGTGGGCACAAGTCTCTTACTTAGGAGGGACAGAAGAGAACATGAATGTCCATGTGTGAGCCTCACATAGGCCCACATCTTCAGCCTCAAGATGTAGTAGCTGACTAGAGCCAGATAAGAGCGAGAAGGGAGGATTATAGAAAAATTATATGTCACAGAATTCAAAAGATACCAAGGAAACTATAAAGTGTAATGCTTGGTCAATCCAGGAAGGTCCATCACCATAAAAACTTTTCATTAACATTTTATTCAACAGATATTGATGAATTGGATATAATTACACCTGCAGACATTATAATTAAGACAATATTTTAATTTATCATCCAAACTGGGCCACATTTGAGAAAGAAGGGAAACAGTATTGATGAGGATGTGGGAACAACAAGCATGTGAAAATTGGTCAGAAAAGCTGGGATCTGTGGCCACCCCACTTGTGATCCTTAGATGAATCAGCCCACATGAAGGGGGGTGCAGTGAGCTGGGGCTGCATGTGATGGGTACGTTTTCACTGTGACCCCCCTCTTCTTACCAAAGAGAGACTGGCTCAGAGACCACCCAGGCTCATCTGCTCATCAGACTTGCTCACTCCACCACCATAGCCTCTGGGCAGGTTGGTGACTTACCCTTTCTGTGCCTCAGTTTCCTGGTTAGTAAAGTGAGGATAGTGTAGGTGGGGTAAGGCTCAGGTGGGCGGATATCTACTCAAGCTCAGTGCCCAGTGCACTGGCTGTTGTGATTAGCTCTGTGATTTGATAACTTACTAATCAGCCTTTGCATCTGGGAAATAGGGAAAATAGCACTTGCTTCCTAAGGGCCTGGAATTCAGGAAAAGTTACCTCCCCCAACCTCCCCTCACAATCAGCAGCAAACATCAAAGGATGCATTTTAATACTTTCTAAGAGAGTTCACGGATTTTTTTCACAGCATATTTAGATGTGGTTACAGAACATCTCACTAAAAGGACAGAGGAGTTATCCCAGGGGAAAGAAGCAGGTGAGAGGGACACATAGCCTTACTCAGAGAAGACAGGCAGGAATTGCGACAGGTGGAGCGTTGGTCTTTCAGGTACCCCCAGGCAAGAGGGAACCCTCTAGGCGCCAAGTATCAGGCCTTTGTGTGAGCTTTTTCTAACTCAGGGAGATGGGAGATGAAGCCCTTGGTACATGCATAATCATAAAACGACTGATTCTTTTTCTAGTACTTGACCTCTAGCCAGAGTGATAGACTGCACAGAACTATTCCAGGTACTTTGAACTCTTGTATTACTTCATTAAGTCCCTCTATAAAACAGGGAGTTATATTTAAGCATATCTTTATAACCAGAAATTTCAAATATAATAAAGGAGAGAGACTGACACGAAGTCTTCCTGTCTCTGTCGCCCTGCTGTGGATTCAGCAATCATCAATATGGACAATTTAGTTTTTTCTTTATCCTTCCAGACTGTTTTTATCCTGGAATTTTTTAAAGTAACTTTTAACTGTTTTATAGTTTCACCTGTAAGTGCTTTAGTTCACATGTCTAACAGACTAATACTCTTTTTAAAAAAATGTTTACATCACCCCAGATAACAATGAAAACCAAACACAGGAGATCCTTTATAACCATCTAATTCTCAGATCATATTTGAATTTCCCTTATTACCTCAAGCTATCTTTTGACAGCTGGTTTGAATCAGGATCCTAAGAAACCTGCATACAATGTCTGCTTATGTATGTTATAACTCTTGTTTAATCTCTAATGGTCTCCTTTTCTCTCGGAAGTGTCATTTGTTTTTTTGAAGAAACTGGGCCTGTTGTCCTATAGAATAGGACCTTTTGATTCGGTAGATTACTCCCCCTCTTGGTTCTTTGTCTTCCATATTTTCTGAAACCTACAAGTTAGATTCAGGTTCCACTTGTTTTTGAAGGGCATGGCAAGGTTATTTTGGTTGGGGCCATGCTCCTCCCATCAGATCTCACCAGGAAGCACTTCTAGTGATGCTAAACGCGAGGAGTGGGCTCCGGGACTGTCACCCTCCTCCCTGACCCATCATAGAGTACACTGCCAACTTCCCCTAGTGGTTTCAGTGTCCTGTTATTTCTTAGGGCATGTAGAAGGTTTATTTTTCGATTCCATCATTCCTTTTGCATTTGGTAGATGGACTTCTCCTATAAAAAAGAATATTCTATCATCAACCCATGGGTTATCCTGAATTACAGTTTGACAGGCAAAGTAGGACAAAGGCCTTCCTCTCTTTTGTCAGTTGTCAGAGGAATGAGTTGTGTCCTAGCGAAGGAGGATGGAGCTTTACTGAATTTATTAGATGGATATTTATTGAGCTCCAACTGTACACTAGGCATTGCTCTATAAACATGATGGCTTAGCAGAGAACACAGAAGGAAAAATCCCTACTTTCTTGGAGCTTACATTCTGGTTGAGGAAGACAAATAACCAAAGGTTATATTTTAAGTTTGGTGATGACAAAGGCTATAAAAAACATATAGAACAGGAGTGTAGAGATTGCTGATTGATGGAGGGGTTGGGATTTGGCCTTATAATTTTTTTTTTTTTTTTTACTTGTTTAAGACAGGGTCTCGCTTTGTAGTTCAGGCTGGTCCTGAACTCAGCCTCGAACTCAGCAATCTTCCCGGCTCTGCCTCCTGAGTGCTAGGATTCCAGATATGAGCCACCGCACCAGGGACTGTGGTATGTGGTACTGATTGCTGGTGGGTGTGAGTCTCCACACCTGGCATTGCTGTGTGTGATTACTGGGGATTGAACCTGGGACCTTGCGTTTGCTAGGCATAGCCTTATAATTTTAAATAGAATCAAGAGAGCTCATGAGAAGGACAATGTCTGAGGAAGGTGAAAACCTGTTGGAGAGGCACATGCTGTCAGGGGCCCTTGAGCTGGGTGCATGGCTGGGGATCAGTGAGAACTGACAAGGAGGCTAATGTGGCAGGCCTGGAGTGGGTGCAGGGAAGTTAACATGAGATATGGCATGAGTTTGGGGGCAGGGTCTGGTAGACCATGTTAGGGATTTCAGTTTTTCCCTGAAAGGAGAAGGGCAAGTCCGGGAAGATTGTAGGCAGAGCTGTGACATGATCTGCCTTACATGTTTTGAAGTTTCTCTGGCTATTTGGGAAGGAGGATTAGATAGGCAAGGGAACAGCAGAGTATGGAATTAGATCGAGAAAGCCTTCAACCTTAGTAAAGCTTCCCTTCTCACCAGTCAGCACCTGGTAAAGAGGCATAGAGCGTACTTAATGTGTTTGTAGGAAATTTGCGCATCTGGCCAGCAGTCACTGCAGGAAATACTTGCCTCTCAATTTTATCCTTGAAACTCCTAGGTGTAGCACTGTCCTTAGCACTATTGAGTACCTTATGACATCAAATCCCAGGATACAGTCTTTCTTTCTCTTGATGCCAGTAGAATGACTCCACCATCATGATCCCACAGGAGTGGAATTATATTTCATACAAAAAGTGTGTTTTGTGAGCAAGATGCCGCTACTTGACCATCTCCTTTTACGAAGGGTATATGTTAGAATGTCTTCCTCACTGCTAAAGGAGTATTGGCTAATGAGGAACATCCAGGGAGAGTTCCAGATCTGGGTGTCTTTGTCATAGGATAGGCCAGCCATCTAGTTCTAAGAAGTTGTCATGTTAACTGTGGTGGTGGTTGGCTTACTCTAAAAATGTCTGATGCTGTGAGGTGCAGATCAGCCGGGCACTTTTTCCTCTCCGTTTAGATTTCCCTCTGAGCTTGAGACACATTGTTTTATCCCAGCAGCCTGTGCAGCATATGCAGAGCCTTTCTGTGGATGAGCATCCATCTTTGCCTATCGTAGGCTGCTCGTGAATCTCAGGGTGCTTAACAATGGAGAGGGGTACACTCCAGGCAGCCTTGAGCCCTGTCAAGTAGCTGTTCTCACTTGCTCATCTTCGTGTATGCAATGGAAACAACCAGAGACGCACTCAAGCTCAACTTAAACGGAGATGTTTTTAAATAAAAAATTAAACTGAATCCAACTCAAGCAGATCTTGCCTCAAAGAACACTTGTAAGTATTCCTTCTTGTCCTTCCCTGTCACTACTCCTAGTGCTTCTCTAAACCTTTGGAGATTCTTTTCCATGAGTCTTCCATGAAGATGAGACCAAAAGAAGTAAGGAGGGGCAGCAGCCCGGGCTGCAAGCTTCTCTCACACTGCAGGTTCTGCAGACAAAATGGAAGGACACCATGAAGGAAGCAGATCTGTAAGGCAAGGAAGATTTGCCTTAGAAATGTACTTTCAACCTCCAAGAGGAAAGGTGCTTGCCGAGGGAGTGGCAAAACATTGAAGTTGGCACTTGTCCTTGGTGGCTACAGGAGTGAAATGGAGTTGCATGAGGAAATGGTTCGCATGAGGAGACACATGGAGGAATCTTGTGCTGTTGGAAAGGGAAGGATGCAGTGTTTTCATGGGCCAGTGCTGTTAGCTGGTTTTCTTACAAGACCGTAGGAGGCATGAACCTTAATTTTTTTTGCGTGGGATGAACCTAACTCAGAGTTGATGCTGTGTGTAGGATTATGTTGTTCAGACAACTCAGGGATGGATGTGTGACAGCATGCTGTAGCCTCTGTGTTGAAATCTTAGCAACTGTCATTTGATATTGGGACATCATGTCTGGGAACCTGGACACTGAGATCTGAGACTGAGTCCCTCTTGAGGGTGTCACTTATAACCATGAACCTTTTTCCATCCCAGGAACACTCCTTCCTTCCCTAGCGCCGGGCCTACCTTCTGACTTCCTTCATGACCTGCTGCCTACCAGCATGGATCTGGGCTTCTTGAGTACCAGAGTCTTAGCAGGACCTGTGGGCATGCTCTTTTTTTTTCTAAATGAATTCCAAAAGGCTCTGGGAGGCAATTGGTTGGAACAACTTGACACTGATAGTCCTCAAAGTAGGAGGTTTGACTTACGAGTTTTTGACTTTTTGATGGTGTGAAAATGATACACATTCAGTAAAAAACCTTACTTCCAATTTTGAATTTTGATCTTTTTCCAGGCTAGCAGGGTACTGTGGGCAGATACTGGGCAGGGCCAGGGAGCTATGGCAGTTGATGATCAGGAGGGTGAACAACTAAGCACTCCAAGGTACTGTGTTGCTAAGTGTTTTTAAAATCCAAGTATTCAGTAAGTTACATGAGACAATCAACACTTTCTTAAAAGTAGGCATCTATGTGAGATAATTGAGCTCAAATGAGAACTAACATAAGTGTTCTGGGTAGGTTTATAGTAGCCTAGGCATTTTTGACGTATTTTCAACGTACTGTGTGTTTGTCAGGGTGTAACTCTATTGTGAGTTGAAAAGCATCTGTACTGATTTAATAGGTTAAGTGAGCATTAAAATGAATGTTTGATAACTGGGAACCCAAAGTCTCTTATAAAACTCCAAGTGTTTCCTAATCTCTTAGTATTCATGGCATCGCAGGCATCCTGCCCACTGGAGTTACAGACACAGCATAGAAGTCAGGGTGGTGCCTGCTGAAGACCTATGGAGCCTTCTCTGAGCCTACTGATGCTAGTTAGTGACATGCTGTTCTTAGCCACATTCCTGGTAAAGAGAACTTCACAGCAAAAGAAATAAATACAAACCTATTAGTGGAGTCATCGACCTAGACCCAAAGGCACCCGTAGATTCTTTTTTGTTTTTTAAATTTGGAGACATGATCTTGTTACACTGCCCAGACAGGCTTTGAACTCCTGGACATGAATGAATTTCCTCTCTCAGTCTCTGCAGTAGCTGGGACTATGGCTGAACAGCATTATACCTCATGATCCATAGACTCTAAGTTTGGAGGGACCTGTGAGGTCATCTAGCCCATTGCCCCACTGGATGCTTGATTAATAATTACTGCAAACACTATGGGCTCTGCATACTGAATGCTGACCCAGATCCCCATTGTTGTGAGAGAATATCATTGTAATTACTGGAATGCTGCTAGAATATTGGCTCCAGACCTGCATACACAAATTGGAAGAGATGCAGCGACAAGGGCATCCGGAAGAAAGAACAGATGTGACTAAAGTGAGAAAGGGGGAGGATGAAGGACAAGCCAAGAGTCAGCCAGCATGTTGGAAAAGAGCAATCAAGATTTCATAATCATATCCACAAAAATGTACTGGGAAGTGAAGAAGTCTGTTGATTCCATGCTTCTGTAGTGCTAGCCTTCCCTCAGAGAGATCTCTTGCCTTCCTGCCTCTGGCTTATTCGCCCTCCACACCATGTACACACCACTGCGATCTGATCACCTGAGAGCCAACTCCCACCATGTTCCTTTTCTGCTTTGAATGAAACTCTCATGGTTTCTTTGTCAGACACCAGAAAGGCAAAACTTTCCTAGTTTAGTCTTTAGGGCCCCATTGTTTTTCCAGCCTTTAGTACAAGCCGACAAGGGTCAGGTGGGCACACCCTCTGCCCTTGGGCAGAGCATACTGAGTCTTTGCTTATGCTGTAAAATGGAAGACGATCTTCCCTGTAACCACACTAGTGTCTGTCGTGAGGTTGAGCACACGGTAGATGAATGAGTGATGCCTTCCTTCCGGTAAGCAAACACACAGGTATAAACACACACCTACACTCAGAACGCCACACTAAGTACAGATGGAGAGAAAGAACCCCTTCCCTCCTCCTGATGTCTGCAAAGGACGAAGGGCCTAGAGGAGAGTAAACATCCACCTGTGGTATGGTGGGTGGGGAAGCGTTAGGAAGGAAGCTCCGGTTCTTGTTCATCCCTGGAACCGGCATCTGCTACAAAGCCCAGCAGGGCCTGAGCACTGACAAGACTGGCATGGAGCCTCCTGCGTGCCAAGGAAGCGGAATGTCCCTGCAGGATGAGTCAGTGGGAGCAAAGAACCGAGGAGTGAGTCACTTGGGGAGGAGAGACTACAGATTCTTCTCTGCTCAAAGATATTTTAGGTCTTGGTAGGTTTTTCCCACTTGTCTGATTTAGATATAAGTTTGGACATGTGACTGCAGTGGCTAAGTTCTCAGATGGAATACAAAAAGCTCTCTTTCCGACCGCCCAGAGTGCTGCATTCTAGAACAGGTTTTTGCTGATAGGAAAGCAGTAAAGCCCAGGGTTCCAGAGACTGGCTTCAAAGTCAGGCAGACGGTGTTCGAATCACAGTGCTTCCCAGAACCAGCCGGGGATCTTGAGTGAGTTCTTTAATCTTGTGAAACCGAGTCTTCTACCAATGTCAAAGCAAAGGTTGTCACAGTGTCAAACAAGATCATAATTTGACTAATAAAAATCTGTTGAGTCATTACTGTGAGTCTGACGCAGTGCTGAATGCGAGGACAGGGTGGCAGATGCCACAGACACTGACCCTGCGCTCTTGGAGGGTCAGTGTATGTGGGGGCAACCCCTCTGCATGTGGTGCCCTCCGGACAGGAAGGGCTGAACATGTGATAGTTGTTACGGTGATTATGGCCACTTTGTTGATTTCCAGAAAGCCAACAAATCTCTTTTGCACTTGCATTTCTTTGTGAAATATGAAATTGAAATGAAGTCATCTCCAAAAGGAAGTATCTGACTCTCTAGTCTTTGAGCTTATCTGTAAAGTTATTGAAGGAATGTGTGATGGGCAAATGGACACTGGGCAAGGCATGCTGGACCTGCAGTGTGGCATGGAGTTAAGGCCAGCAGAATCACAACAGCCTGGGGTGCTGAGCTGAACTGTGCAGGAGAAATCTGAATATGAGATTTAGGTTCCCAAACTCCTTTCCTACATACATGATGGGAGAGAGCAGACTAGAGAGTGGCTCACATGAAAACACAATGACAGGTGTTTTATTTTCTTCTTGTTGTGATCAAGGCTGCCAAAAATCTGATACAATTCCAAGCTTCCCCTGCAGATGAGTAGTAAATAGTGTATAGGCCCAGGGAAGGAAAATAAGAGTAATGATACCATAATTACAGCTTATTATTTATCTTCACAGTAAACCACTTGAGGTAGATATTATGATTGTCACCATTTTATAGATGAAAATACTGCGGCTTAGAGAGGTTAAGTAATGGATTGCAAAGGATGCTTTGTCTGGGGCCCATAATGAAGAGCTGGAGAAATCTGCCCAGAGATGCACTTTATGTGGATCAGCAGAGAGGGAATAAGTTGTGTCCAGGCTACTTGTTGATGAAGAATGAAAGCCACAGTGTGATATAAGGAGATCTTCAGAAATTAAACATGTAGAGAGGCCTCAAGTTCCCCATCCCTGAAATACCTAAGCCGAAGTTGGCTGAGTGTCTAAGATGTTGGAAGGGTAAATTGACTTTAGCAAAGAATTGATCAGAGAATGTGTCTGCAAAACTGATGGTACCTTCCCTGAGCCCATGCACTCTTTTTAGTTATACCCCCAACAGAACTACCACCATCAGATTGTGAAGACATGAGGGGATACTGAGGAGGGTGGAACCCAAATCCTGGGATCCACAAGTGAGAATATCAGGGTGTAGACCCATGGGCCCTGGGTGGTTGGTGGATGGATATCTTTTGTTTCAGGCCCCTCTCTCACAGTATTTCACAACTTCTTTTCCTTACTAGGAGTCTTTCCTGCTTCTACACCACTTCAAATTTAAATCCACTCATGATTGTGAAAGCTTCATAGTCTCTTTGCATGTTGAGGAGTCATGGGGAGGTCACTGGTATTTTGTAATATGGAAGTCACAAAATCTAAAGTTCTGGGGAAGTGGCTTTCCTGCTGAAGTTTTAGTAAGGAGAAGTGGTCAGCTTCACCTCATATTCTTTCTCTTCCTTTGTCTAATTTATCCAAGAAGTATCCTATAAGGGCTCACTTAGGCCAGAGCAGTGCCAGCAGCTGGAAACTTCAAGGTGACTAACATATACCTTTGTGTACCCCTGAATGTAAGGGAATGTAAGGAGGCCAGCAGGCAGGTGACATCCTGCTGTGCCACAGGCACATGCCTTAGGCCTTGCAGAAGGCCACTTACCTAGGAGCCACCGGGCAGGGTTTTGATTGCACTGTCCTATAGAAAGAGAGCACTTTGGAATCGGCCTGTCATGGTTTCTCTGCTTAACACACCACATGCTAGGCAGTCTCAGGAACATACCCAGGCCTTTCTAAGTCTCTGCTCTTCACTTATTTAATACGGATAATATTACTTCCTTCACATGATTTCTGTGAAGATGAAGTTAAATGAGTTAATTTAGGGAAACTACTTAGCATAATCCCTGGCTGAAAAAAAAATAAAAGGAAAGTTTCTTTCTATTTTTGACTTTGAAGGAAAACAGAGGTGCTTAACCTGAGGTCTTGGAGTCCCTGGAGCAGAGGTTCCTGAACACTTGGTCATAGACTGGTGCCCAGATGACTGTCAGTCACCAGGGGTGGCTTTCAAGCTACCAAGTCTCATCCTTACATCCAGCAATTCTATGTTAGTGGGGCGGAGAGGGGGCTCTGTAGAAATCTGAGAAGCTCCCCAAAGTGACTCTGATACATCACTAGGTATGGAGACCTGCTAAAAACACACTGATATTTCTTAATTTATTGTAGGCTTATGTCTTGATCATCCCTTCTTTAACTCAGAAGTATTGTTCAGTAAAGTTGAGAGGCTGAAATAGAAGGAATGGAAGTTTGAACTTAGCCTAGGCAATTTAATGACTTAGTAAGACTCTGTTTTAAAACTTTTTTTTTTGAGACAGAGTCTCGCTTTGTACTTCAGGCTAGCCCTGAGCTCACTACGTAGCCCAGACGATCCTCGAACTCACAGCAATCCTCCTCCTTCTGCCTCTTGAGTGCTGGGATTATAGGCATGAGCCACCACACCTGGCACTGTGGTGTATGGTACTGATTGCTGGTGGACGTGAGTAAAGAGTCCATATTGCCTTTGCTCTATCATAAAATTGAAGCCTAATTCAAAGCTTCATAAGTAGGGAACCATCTGTATGCAGAAATGTGTGTGCACACTTGCATTTTCAGGAGACAGGTCCTCCAGTTTTCATTAGAGTCTCAAAGTGCTTCACGCCCCCCCCATTTTGAGAAGCTCTGTTGTGGGCTGTGTGCTACTGGTACAGACCACTAGTGGGCCTGGGGGGTATGGTTGGAGGGTATAAAGTGGTTCATGATGCAAACTCTGTTCAGCACTCCTCCCCTCCCCTCATTCCAGGAGGGTCCAAAGGAAAAAGAGCAGGTCGCTGGTCATGGATAGACAAGCAGGTGGGTAGATAAGCAGTCAGGGAGACGGGGGCATCTCGTCATCTCAGTCTCAAGATTCTTAGGATACTCAGTTGTAGCCACCCTAGAAAGTTTACATGGAAAATATTTCAGCCTGCTTCCGGTGAATGTAAAATCTGCTATGAGTTACATCCATCTGAGAGAGAGACAGAGAGAGATTTGGTGATTGTGTTCAAGAGCCAGCCTGTGCATGGTCTGAAAGCTTTTGCAATTTTTCCTAATTGGCCAAATCCTTTTCTGAAAGGAATCTTCTCTTTTCACCCCATCCTCCACAGCCTGTGGCTCCTGATTTCCTGTCAAAGAAAATGCACACCAGAGCGGGGTTTTCAGGTGCATGTGAAAAGCAGGCAGGAAGAGGATGTTGACTCCACGCCTAGCAGATGGGGAGACTTAATTTTCAACAAATCTTCTGTTGTGGACTAGGGCTTTTTAAAAACATGTTTTCTTTATTTTCAGCTTTTCTAAAATGCACTAAGACTGTGGGAAGAACTCTCACTTCCCTTGCCATGCCCTGCAGTTGACTGCTGAGGGGCTGGGGTCCCCAGCTGCCTTTGGGCATGGATGAGTTTGTGATCTTCAGAGTCTTTGTTGATGACTTTGGGGTACACAGTCCTATGGTCTCTTATCAGAATTAAGTGTGGACCACATTGACTTAAGAATATGATTGGCCTCAGCCATGAGGTTACATCTAGAGTATAAAATAGTAAAGGAATGTCTTCAATGTCTCTCCACACAGTTTATTCTTCATCTACTTCTTCCTTCCTCAGGCAGATAGCTTCTACTAACTCCTATGTGGCAGGCCCAGTCTTAGGCTCTGGAAATGTAGTGAGGAAGAAGTCTAAGTCCTATCATCACATACCTTGTGTTCCAGTAAGGCGGACAGGAAATGTGGCCGCACAAGGAAGTGGACAGTCTTGTTTTCTGAGACTGCCTTCTTCAGAGGCTTGGTGTCTTGGTAGTCGCATTTGTTGTATTTCCAAAAGTGGTCATTAGCATGAAGATCTAAATGGCTCACAGTAAATGGCAAGTTCTCTCTTTCCTGGATACCAACCTCTCTGGTTTTCTTACTGCCACTTTAGCAGTGGTCTGAGTGCCACTCTAGTGTGTAGGAGACAGTGAGGCAGACTAGAAGAAAGAAGTCCCACAGTGAGGTAATAGTTATCCCTCCTTTGACCTGGAGCACTCACCCTGCCCTTACCCCACTCTGCTCTGCACTGCCCACCAGCCTACAGGGTCTTGCCCTGCCCCTGAGCTCATGTGGCCAACTGCTCTGGGCTGAGCTGTGACCCTCCAAATGCATATATTGACATCTTGATCCAGAATTCAGAAAGTGATTGGAGGTAGGTTTTGAGAGAGGTAATTAAATTGAAATGAGGGTGCCCTTATCTGACATGACTGATGCCCCATGAGCAGAGATTAGGACAGCAGCACACTGAGGGAGGACTCCATGAAAACTGGAGGGGAAGTGGCCATGGACAAGCTCAGGTGAGGGCCTCAGAAGACAGCAACCTTGTCAACACCTTGATTTCAGGCTTCCAGCCATAGGAATCTGAGGAAATCAGTTTTGTCATTGCAGCTCCTCCCTATGACAGCCCAGTGACCACCACAGCCGTGTGTGGCACGGGGCCAGCTTCCCTAGTCCTTGTTCATCTGCCTGTTTTGCCCTGTTGCCTGTCCACTGGGACGCTGGACTGCTTCTTGAGAGCATCCTAGATGTTTGGCACATTATGAGTTCTGTGGCCCTTGTGGTAAGTTTCACCACAAGTCTGGGTGCTTGGAAATGGTGGAAACAAGAGGAGTGCAGAGTGACGGTGGCCAGGATGGGTTGTTCTCATAGAAGAACAAGATAGATGATGCAGGACCAGGAGAAGAAGAAAGAAGTGCCACAAATGTTTAAAATGACATACTTTGGTGTCAGACAGACAGGAATATGGAGTTCAGCTGTTTTCCTTGCTAGTCATGTGAGCTACTCTGAGCCCTGGCTTTCTTTTTCCTGTAGGACTGTCACAGATTACTTGTGGCCTAACAGGTCAGATGTGTCAAATACTCATTTTGACTTGAAGTTTTAGTTTTGGACCCAAATTAGTTTTTGTTTTTAACATTTTTAAGTATTTTTGTAGAATGGTGATAGCTTATATATGCAGCTGTTGAACCTGTTACATCTCAGGGAGTGAATCTGTTCTATCCCTCCCATCTCCTACACCCTCAAAAGAGAAAGAGAGAGGAAAGGAAGGACAAGAAGGGTGGAGAGGAAGGAAGCATATTTGGATTTGAAATGACCCCCAAAGGTCCATGTTTTGAAGCCTTGACTAACTGGTCTGTGGTACCATTGGAAGGTACTGGAACTTTTAGGAAGTTGGACCTAGTGGAAGAAATTAGGTCACTGGGGACTTGAATTTAAAGAAAATATGGGGGCCCTGGCCTCTCTCTTTATTTTATTTCCTGGTGATAAGTTTAGCACATTTGCCCCCCTTACACTATCTGCCATGAGATGCTGCCTTGCCACATGCCCAGCACAACTGAAGCAACTGTCCATGGACTGAAGCCCTGGAAATTGTGAGCCAAGATAAAGCTTCCTACTTTTCAGTTGTTTTTCTCAGGTGTTTTGTCATAGTGATAGAAAGCTGACACAGAGTGTTCTCTGAGAAATGTGGAAACTTCTAAGTTTCCATATTCCAATGAAGCGGTTGCCTGAAATCTGGAAGAAGTCAGGACATATATTCTAAACATGAGTGTATCGAACAGCACAGATTTTCAGAAGAGGAGACTGAAGACATGGCAGTAGGATGGATGAGCATGGCTCTTGTGGAGTGCTGGTCCACACCATCATGTGAATCCAGCAAAACCAGGTGCAGGATTTCTCCCCGACCCTCTTACATCAGATTCAGTGAGGACAGGTGTGTTCCAGACTCTGCGAACACCAAGGCTGAGTGGTGATCCGAGGAATGGGAAGAAGCTGACTCAGGGATGCGAGCTGGTCCATGCCAGGAGAAGAGGCTGAAGGAAGCTAGGAGATAGCACACCCAGACCTGTGGAAACAGGAAATCACTGCTTTATGGGGACAGCCTGGCTTCCTGTTGAGACTCCAAAGTTGTGTCTATCGAAGACATTGACTATGATGTTCAAGGCAAGAGGCCCAGGTCCAGGGCCAAAGGACTACTCCATGGCACAGGGCTGCTAGCAACTGGAAGCTATGGATGAGTTGAATGGGAACAAGGAGAAGAGGAAGGAACCTCTGGTTATCCTCAACTTCAGTGACTTAGCTGACAGTAGAAAAACTGAAACAAGTATGAAATTGTTACAGCCCCTATTAAAATGACATACTCATTAAGGGCTCTGATATAGTGATATTTAAGGAAGGAGAGAAAAGACCCTGTAAGAATACCTGAGGCAATTTATACCAGAAGAGAAAATACGGATCCCTTGAGATCAGTGATGGGAGGGGACAAAGGAAGTCTTGAAAGTGGTCACCTCCAGCCAAGGTGAGAGCTGAAATCTTCTCCACTGGGCATCAGCACTTTTCAAACCCAGCTTATGAATCTTTTGGGTCATGCCTCGTGTTTCTCCATTAAGGGAATTGCACACCTTACTGGAACTGACTCTTCATTACTGGAATGGAATCCCTCTTCTGCACTAAAAAGGAGATGACATGAAATTGTTTCAAATGCATTTGAAAGAGGGAGGGCTTTTCTTTGGGTGCATGATGCATTACCACAAAATGACACTGTCTTATTCCTTATTGCCTAATTAGTAATATTGTACTTCTATGCGAAATGCTATGTTTAAACATTGTCAATCGATTGAACAAAAGATTTCAAAATACTGTAGGATGAAGCACAAGGAAAAATTCCTAGCAGCCAGTAGTCTCTTAGGCAAGGTTTTATCACTGGAAGTATACCTGCTCTGGGAACCTGGATAAGGGGAAAGGCTTTCACATGTCTCCGTTTATCCTTTCCTTCCTAGTCTTGTGTCTAGCTTTGGGCTGTTTGTTGACACTTCTTTTTTCTTTAATTTTTTTTAGGGTACGTAGACAAGTGCTGAATTCAGCTGGGCTCTATCAGTCAGCCATTCATTTCCTCATTGTGCATTTAATGAAGACATAAAGTCTGTGTTCTAGGTGTGAATGATTTAGACGTGAGTGTAATACGGTTGCTTTCCTAGAGATCAGTGGGAAAGAAAAGGCATTTGTTGTAGAAAATTGAGATAGACAAGAGATGAAAAAATTACTGTGAGAGCTCATGAAAGGGTGTATCAGTAAGAGTTTGTGCTGTAACAAGTACCAGAACTACTGGTGACTTGGAAAGAGTAGTTTTTTTGTAGCTCACATCACAGCCCAACCTGGACTGGTGGTCAGTAATGGGAGTTATTTAGTGTTCATATTCCATTGTCTCCGAGCTGTGTTATCCCATTGGGCTTTGGCATCTTCCTCTGGATGCCATGAAACTGACTGATGGATAAGGGACAAGAAAGAGGATATGGGAGGTTGCAGCTGGCTTCTAGAGTCCAGGCCTGCAAATGGTGCTCATTGCTTCCTACATGTCCCCATGGCTTCAGTTTGACCCACGGCCTTGTCTCAAAAATAAGCTTGGGAGATGTGGTCTAGCCTTGTCCCTGGGACAAAGACAGGAGGGTTTGGTGAGTATCAGTAGTGTTTCCATTACGTGGAGCCACTCACTTCCTTGGAGAAGCCAGGGGAGGCTCTGTCAGAGGTGAGTACTAGGTGCTAAGCTGGGAAGATGTGGTGCTAGGCATTGGCTGGGGAAGAACAAACCAAACACAGGAAATGGAAGGAACTTGACTACGTCTTCGGCATGGCCTTGGGCTTGGTCCTCAGTTCGAAGTGAAAACTTCCGACCTTCTGCCTTCGTGTCTTCTCTGGGACCTTCATGCCTTCTCTGAGACCAAGACCTTCCCTGGGGACCTGCCTTCCACGTTCCCACCAGGTGAATCTTTCTCTGACTGTATCCTTCTCCCTGGCCTGGATTAATCCAGACATACACCTGATCATTTACTCTGTTTATGCATTCCACCCTCTACCCCATTCCCACACAGAGTGTTGCTTCAGTCTAGACTCAAGCTTTGAGAAGGAGGAAGAAATTCGTGGAAATATGAATATTGAATATTGGAAATTTCTGTGCTTAAGAAGGCCTTCAGGCAGTTTTTCCAGCTTGGACTTCAGTGTTTTCATATATTTCTTGTCCTTTCCTTCTCTCCCACTTTTCTGTTCCAAAATAACTCTCTGCTTCCCCTGTTTTCATTACATAGAGCAGTGTAGCGTTAGTCCTTGCCCCAAGCTCAGTCCAGAGCCTTCTGCACACTGAGGTATCTTCCTGTTCACTGGCTGTTTGCTGGGGGTGGGGGATGTTCCAGGAGAGGCAACCTTGTCTCTGTCCTAGGGAGAGGGGGTTGTTAAAGATTTATTTCCCTGTTCCTTTGAAACATGTAACTATCCTAGAAGGCAGAAACCAATGATGTTATGTCTTTCCTTTTATATTTAATTTCATTAAAGTTCAGTTCTTTGCTTTAGTAATATGGGAATGTTGCTGCCAAAACTACAGGCTTATACCAACTAAGATCACCCGGGGGAGGGAGGGCTGGAAAATAGCCATTATGGTTTGTGTCTACATGTCTCCCTAAGTCCTCATGCAATCTTAGAAGGGATTTTCAGAGGTGGCTAAACTGAGTATGATGCTGGGATTAAGGATGTGTGATGACTAAAGCAGTATGCTGACTGGTTTGGCACTGCCCTAATCCTGGTAATCTGGATGAGATAGAAGGGACAGAAAGATGCTGTTAAGATCCCTGGTTCCTTTTGAGGTCTTCTAATGACCTGTTCTCCTCTGCCCAGCCACCCTGCCTTGGAGCCAACCAGTTATGGACTGAAACCTCTACAAATTGTATGCTAAATAAACCTACCCTCCTTTAACTTTGGATATTGGGTGTCTTGAGCCCTTGTCTAGCATCCCCAAGGGCCTGGGTTCCCTCCATAGCAGCTTTTTGGAAAAGATAATGTATGAAAGTGTATAACATTACAGTACATTAGACCCGTAATTAAAAGGCAGCAGTCACCCCTCTCTGCTTTTCATAGGCGCAGTCACATGTTCATCTCTGAGAGCTAACGGGCCGTGACAGTGTGGAGTGATGATGGGAAGCAGTGAAAGCCATATCTAGAAGCCACATAGAGCCCAAAACTGTGTGTTCTCTCAGAGAGTCAGGCCTTTGCGCTGCACATTCAGGAATCAGAGTGCATCAGGCTGTCCATTTCGGTGGCAGTCTGAGGTGTGGCTCCTGGTAGATTTCACTTGCTGGGCACCTGTGGAACAGCTGGCGAACAGGGCGGTGGCTCTGTGGTGATTAACATGTCCTCAAGACATGAAGGTTGCATGAGAGATCCTGAAGGCAGGAGGCTGACAAAGCTAGGGAATTCCCTGGGGGTGTGGCCTGGAAGTCTTGCACCTTGACTTCTCTTCCTGAGGTAAAGAAGAGAATTTAAGCGGGCTTCCATCAGATTGTCGGAGGAGGAGTCAGGGAGCCTTGGACAAGAGTCTTTCTCTCCTTCACCATTTCATAGCTCATAGAGCCCCAGAGGCCCTGGAAGCTCACCCAGTGCTGGTGGCTCAGTTTCAGCAGTAGCTCTGACAGGCTTTGGGGTCATCTGGCCCCCAGCAAACACTTCCTGGTGTGGGATATCCACTTGGGGGTAATTTTGAGAAGTGCTCTTCATAGGGCTGTTTGTTACCTTTTTGCCTCTGGATGAGGGAAGAGTTCTCTCCATGACATACTTCTTATTACTGAAGACGATACTTGTTCACCTTTCTTTAGATTAGCATCTCTGTACCATCTCCTGTCATCTTGGGCATCCTCATCTGAACTCAGGTGATTCGCCTTGATCTCAGTATCTCAGGCACAGTTATACCCCAGGGAAAATATGGTGCTACTTCCTGGGAAGGGAGCTCATTTCTATCAGTGCAGCCCAAGATGATGACTCTATGGCCTTTTCCTCTCCCTCCTCATCCTCCTTCTCTTCTTTTTCTTCTTCCAACTCCCCCTTTCCCCTTCCTCCTCTTCTCCTGGTCTTCTTCCTCCCCTCTCCTGCTTCATCTTCTTTCTTTTCTTTCCTCCTCCACTTTTCTCTTCATCCTCTACTGTCCTTCTTCCCTTCCCTCTCTCCCTCCTCTTCTTTCATTTCCTCTCCTCTTCCTGAAGCTGTGTTACATAGTTACGTATGTTGAACTTAAACTGCTCGATAAGCTTTGTCTCTTTCCATTCTAGGATGTTCCTCCTTTTGGACACTTCCTATCAAATGTCTTTCATTAACCAGTTTGCCCATCTCTGGGTCCCTTTTTGTGCCTTTCTTTCCATCTTCCTGTCTGAGTTCAGTTTCCCCACCACAAACTAAGTGTAGCAGTGACTAGAGCGTTAGGAACCAACTGAGGATTTGGAGGCTTTATCTGTTCATTTGAGTCCCCCACCCTGTTACCTCTTTCTCTCTCTCTCTCTCTCTCTCTCTCTCTCTCTCCCTCCCTCCTTCTCCCATTGTCCCATGCTGGAATATTGGTCCTTGGAGTCCTGGCTGTAATGGGACACTTACTTATGAAGAGGAACCCTGGGTTTCTTTCTCTCACCAGGAGCACAGTGCTGCTTGAGATTTACCCAGAATCCTACAGTGGAGTAGCTGAAATCTCACCACTACAGAAAATAGAAATGTTTGCTAAACTCAGGTCTTTTGAGGACATGAAGGACTGTATTCCCAAGAGTGAACATTGACTAGGATGTCTTTCTGGTTGCATTGGAATCTAGGGAAAGTCTCAAGTTATTAAAATACAAAATGTGCTCTAATGTTGTTTTGAAAGTGAACCAAATATGCTTTCCTGTGTAGGATAAGAGTTGTGTGTGAATAAAGTCACTCATAATAACAGCAGCAAAGAGAACAGTAATCCTTAGTCATTGTGTGCCTAGCACTGGCCTCCATGCCTCTTTGTCATTAATGTATGTGGCAGGTTGTGAGAACTAGGTGTTAGTGTCCCTAAGCCTCAGGGAAATCAGAAACTCTGCCCTGTGAGGTGAGAGGGCAGCAAGCTGGGGTTCACTTCCAGAGCCTCAGTACTTGCCTCTCCATGGAAGAGGTGACACGTGGTTAGGGGACCATGTTCTTACACATGCATACAGGACAAGAGGAGGGAAGTGCTTGGTTGTGGTTGTGCCACTTATGCTGCCACTGGAGACATCTTTGGGCCTTAGTGTCTCCTGTGATACAGTGGTGGGACTAGACTGAATGTGCCCTTGAGATCTCCAGCTATACACATGGATGATTTGATGTCTCCATTACTTTGAGAGATTGGTTTCTTTGGAATACATGTTATCACTAGAAAGAAAAAAAATCCCACTATCAAAATATCTTCTCATCTTGGATAAACTGAATGCAATTAGGAAAGAAGCAGCTGTGATAATGATTAAGGTGAGGGTCTAGATGGAGTAGCACCCTAAACAAAATGGAGAGATAATTTTTGATCTGATTTTTCAGGAATCTCTGACTCTGTAGCCTACAGTTTGCACTTGCTGTAGGTAGAGAATGTCCAAACTGGTAAGACTTTTCCAAGCAGCAGGACCCAGAATTTAGATGTCAGATATGGAAAGGGACCTGGAAACTGTTCAGCCTGCTCCATGTCATATCTGCTCCAAAGGAGGCCCTAGCCCTTGGGAGAGAGACCTCCTGGGTCATCTGGCCCAAGATCTCAGGAGATCTCTGGTAGAGATTTTATACCAAGTGGTCCTCTTAGGCCATTCCCACCAGTGTACCATTCCTGCTCAGTATGGCTTCAGGAGCAGATCTTTTGGCTGAATTTGGGAATGTAGAGCTTATGAGAATTTTTTAGCCTGACTCCCAATAAACTGTGCTTTAGAAATGATGATGTAACTGGTAAGAATTATCTTAAGACTTACTTTTGCACTTAAAAAGGGTGGGACAGGCTGATTTAATTCGGTATGGCTGCACTGGGAGTGTAGAATCTTTCTGTTTAGGAAGGTCCTCTTATCTGTTTAGGAAGCCCAACTATCTGTGATTTGTTAGCTCAGTCTAACAACACTAATCACCTTCTCAGTGAGAATAGATGGATCTGGCATTCCATGCTGCTTCTCAGGAGATGTATTTTCCATCTTACCTGTAATGGAACAAGGTCTGATTATTAAGATGTTTTCAGTTTTTCCACATGAAAGTAATTTATAGGGAATCCCCAAATTTTGAATTCTTTTATGCTTTACTGAGTTGGTGTTTCAAACTTAGAAAACAAGATGGCTTGTCTAACCCAGAACTGAGCCGAAATACTATAGTTACTATGAATCACAAAGGCAGATAATGTTATGGCAAATGAATCATATGGAATTGTAGCTACAGATTCCCTTTGTCTGTAACCACTTCTGCAAGAAAGGCATTTGGCAGATTCAACCAGTTTCAACATATTTACAGCCAGGGAAGGTTGATCCATTTCATCTTTATTCTGATAAGAGGCATGTGAGGAAGAACAAGAGGTCACTGGGTGTCTGCAGGGCAGTGCCGGTTCTGTAGCAGCCAGGACAGCAGGGCATGGGGTCCTAAGGCCATAGTCTTACAGATCCGCATGGTCTTCTGTAGACATCGCTCCCTGAGTATTTCCCAAATCATGCAGACCTATGGACAAGCACAAGGTGGATGATATGAGGCAGAGACTCCTAGGACATCTCTGGTTTTCAACTGGCCAGAAATGTCAGCAGCTTACCTTTTACTTGGAATGGATGGCCTCGAGTTGCCCAGCAAAGTGTAATTTGGTCCTTGCTCGGTCAGCAGTTTCATGCCCTCTCTAACTTCCAGAGCCCACTTCCCACCAGGTACAGGCTGGCCCCAGACCTCTTCCTGCTTCAGCAGGCACCTCCTCCTTCCTCCTTCAGAGGACATATCCATTTAAGGTTGGGGCCTGGACACTGTCTGAACCAGGAGCACTCAGTATGGTCCCTGATCAAGGCTTTGACTGTGTGCAATTCAACCTTAAGAAATCCAAGTCCCCCTACTCTCTCTGCCATTCTTTCTTGAGCTTGTCAGCTGAGAGTCCACATTGGAGCATTCATCGTTCCTCTCTGGGCCAGGCTTCCTTCCCCTGCCCTGCCCCTCCTGCTGCCCTACACCTTGAATTTACTAAAGCCTGTCACTGTCCGTTGAGAATGCTCAATTATGTCGCAAGCACTGTGTAACTTAAATTCAAATTATACCCCAGGAAATCTGACACAGTCTATGTTTCCCATTGATTTAAAAAATTAAGGTTCAGTGATATAATGTAATTCATTATTATGTAATAAAAGCCCATTATGGATAGCAATTTTTCAGTGACTAACTTAATTTTACTTATTAGTGTTCATTGAAATCTTAGCTTACAATATGTTCAATATAAGGACTAAAGCCATTTCTCCTCCCCAAATCAGCAGTGTGGCATTTTTTTCCACCAGTTTAGTCAAGACTTTCTCACCCCTCCTCCCGAAGCATTTGGATAAGTGAGGTCTCCCCACATCTAAGTCATTGATTGAATAGACCCAAACAGAGACATAATTAAATTTTGAGCTAGAAGCACCACAAGGAAATAAATTTGGTTAATTTCAAAGCCTGACAGTCTTAGGGACTCTTTAAAAGAAAAGAAAAAGAACCAGAGCTTCTGTAAATACGTATTCCAGAGAAGTGCAGTGCAGAAACAAACTAGTACCTGTCACATAGGTCAAGGTCCTCCTTTCCTCAGTAAGTCACAGTTTCCCTAGGAATGTTTCCTGGTTTATAATGTTTTGGGGTTTAAGTTGGTTCAAATTTATTTCTTCCTGCTGCCTGCTGCCACACTAGGGTTGTTTCTCCAGAGGGAGAGATGGCATGGCCTGGGGAGGATGCATTGTCTTTGGGGGGCAGAGAGCTCTGGCATCTGGGCCGAGGTTGTTTGGACCAAAATGGCCAGGCCTTGCAGCCTTGTCCTGCTGCCAGCCTGGCCCCTCTCCCTTCCTCTGACGAGGTGGCTGTGGAGAGGGCTGCTGCTGTGGTGTGGCCTCTGCGGGACCCGAGGCCTGCCCTCGGAGGCTATTTAATTGTGTTCCTTGGGCCCAAGGTGACTCACCATTTAACAATTAATTACAGCTCTGTAGCCGGCTGCACTGCATGTCCGTGGGGGTGTAATCTCAGGGTTGCACAATGCTAACGAGCTTCTCCTCATTACCAAATTGTGAAGACTCAAGGTTTGAAAAACAGATGTGGAACCAGGTTTGGAGGAAAAGGCAAATTCACACAGTGTCTTTGACATAAGATCTTTTGATTTTCTACCCTGTGGCTGGCAGGTTCCCCCATGGTAAGGCAGGCAGAGGTGGGAGGTGGGCAGGGGTGGAGTGGGGGTATCCTAGCCTCAGGAAAAAGGGCCAGAAAACTGCTGGAAAAGCATGGTTACTCAGGGGTGCAAGGGCCAGCATTCGTGTCAGAGGCCACTGAGAGGGCACAGGTATTAAATGGGGCACATTATCTTACATGATTTTTTTCTTTCTAGAGTTTAAAATGGGGATGTTTTAATGTTTTTCTAGTTACTATGTAATACTGTAATAAGATAAAATATTATTATATATTATTATATTATTTTCCAATATACTATGGTCTATTACTCAAACTTAACTTAAAAACTATTCTTGAAGTATTTTAGACCTTTTCAGTACCCGCTGCCTAAATCATCTCTCCTCATATTTGTCTCAAGTTTGCCCCATTGGAACAACTGTGAGCGGCTCCAAATCACTGGTCACCCATCACATCCTAAGTCTTGGCGGAGTGCAGGGCAAGGTCCCTGACCCTTCCCTGCACCTTTCCTTCATCATGCCCTCCCCTCATTCTCCTCTTCTGGCCCCTGAGGACACTTCAGCAATACCCGGATGAGCCAAGCTCTTCTAGTCCCATGGACTTTGCACTTGCAGTTCGTCCCTGAGTAGACTGCTTATTCCAGATGATAGGCATCACCTGCTCCTCGTTCTTCTCAGGAGGGGTCTTCTGTGACCCTTTGTCCGAAGCAGCACCACTGCTCTGCTTGTTCCTCACTCATGGGAGTCACTCAGTATCCAAGCGTTGCCTTATATTTTTCACAACTCTTGCTGCTGTCTGAAATGATCACTCTGTTGCTCCGCTGTCTGTCCCCATTCACCTGCACTTGGTGACGGCACCATAAAGGCTTAGTATGAAGATGGATGAATTAACTGACTCTGGATTCATTTTGTTTGTTTTCAAAAATCCAGCCAACATCAAGAGTTTCACTGTTTCACTGTATTTCCACTGGGAAGACTGGTAACATGTGAAAAATCTCCAGCGAATACACTTGGCCCTTTCTATCTGTGGATTATGATTGTTGAATTCAATCAACTGCAGATGGAAACTATTTGAAAAGAAAATTGTATCTGTACTGGGTAGGTATAGGCTTATTTTCTTGCCATTATACCCTAAATAATACAGTATAACAACACTTTATATAACATTTACTTGCCAGTATGTATTTTAAGTCATCTGAAGGGGATAGGTTGCATAGGTTATATGCAAATACCGCATCATTTTATAGGAGAGACTTGAGCTTCTGAGGATTTTGGTATCCTCAGGGGTCCTGGAACCAGTCCCCTCAGGTACTGTGGGGTGATGGCACTTATCCCAGTGTGTAAGAGTAAATCTTCCAGGGGTGTTTACAGAGTGCCTGCCAAGTATCAGTCACTGTCTTACCGCAGCAGCTGTATTGTGGGGATGTGCCCTTCTTCAAGGACTGCTACTGGAATTTGCTTTTGGTTGCCAGGAAAGACAGCAGGTTGCTGGGGGCATGTATTAAGTGGAGCCCAGAATGCTGGTAACTGTGCTATACTCCCCAGCATGGCACTAGTAGAAAAGAATGACCCACAGTGTCCCTAGTGTGAGGCCAAGGAGCCCTGGAACCCTGGCGTGTTGAGGGAGCAAGGAGCTTCTGTTATCTCAGGGGAACTAAGGGCCACAAACATGAAACAAATGTGACTGCTCCTGATGATGGCAAAGGCTGAAATGGTAATCCTGGGTGATCACAGCTGGGGGAGTGGACAGGGAGCCTTGGGAAAAGATGGCACAGCAACTAGCACCCAAACAGTGAGCTGGAGTCAGCCCTGAAGACGTGACCGACTCTGCCAAGGATGTGCAGGGCTTGGCTTCCTAGAGGCATGATCTTTTGGTTGGCTTGCAAGAGGGCTGGCATGCTGAGGCTCCTTAGACACTTCTTTCATCCAGTGAAGGTAATTAGACATTGCTTTAAAAATCATGCATGTTTTTGACACTATCTTGTTCCTTAGATGAACCACCTCTTCTTCTATTCCTCTTTCTCACACTCCATAAAGTTCTTTAAAGCTCCAAAGTGGTGGTCTGTCTCTCTGTGGCTTGCTACCAAGTTTATCTACTCTTCCCCTCTTTCAGTACTGGGAGGATTACATCTTCATTTCTCTAGTCGGTACACAGAGAGCCATACACACAGTTACAAGATACTTAAATAAAGAAGTCAAGACACAAAGAAAATAAAGAACTTTCCTGAGAACATGTAGCTGCATTTGGATTTTCAGTAGTTGAGCCCAAAAGATAATTTTTGCTTCCTTGATAGAGTCTGATGGTCTTACCTATTAGTATACAAGGCTCTGAAAGTTTAGCACAGTTCATAACCACTGTGATGTAAATGCATGGACATCTGGTCTTTCTGTTCCTCTTAGGAGAACTCTGTTGGGAGAGTCCCAGAAGTTCTTCTTTCTCCATGTTTTCACACACCAAAGGGAACATTGTACGTTGCTTTTGCTGCCAATCTTGGAAATGTCAAGAGGAGTTAGGTTTGCTTTCTGTATATTGAGAATGTATTTCTCCTGGAAATAAGTGTAATTTTGTTTACTGCTTGTGTGTCAGTTGTGTGTCCATTCAATACTGACAGCACATGATCATTTTGTGGTTTGTGATGCTCTGAGACAGGAGAGTGAGGACTGGATAATTCAACAGTTTGACCTTGGGTATTTCTGTCTTTGTGCCATCACCTTTAATGGGTGGCTGTATCCTCAGAGAGCCTCCCTCTTGGGAAATGACAGGTGGCTGTGACAGTGTCAGGCATCATCATCAGAAGCAGCTGAGTGGAAGGGACAGAAGGAAGTTCCTTCCTCAATGTCCCTCAAGAATGAGGACCCTCTCCTGGGGGCCTGCAGAGGACTCCGCCTGTGTCAGTGACTGCAGCTTGGTCACACCTCTTTCTAGTGTGGAGAATGAGCTTGTCTTCATTGGCATGGCCGATTAGAATTTACCTCCACTACCAGGAGGGAGGTGACACCCAGATAAAACCTGGGGCCTTCTAGCAAGAGAGAAGGGGCATTGCTTCCAGCTATGACCAGCAGTTTATTTTCCTTTACTGAGTTTAGTGGTTTTAGATGGACATCATGATCACATTCAACACCGACACTTTTGTACCTGTAAACAATTCCAGTTTTATCATTGTCTTCCTGGCAAAGGCCCAGAAATACCGGCCACTAAGTATATTTTTCTAGCCCTTCATTCTATAAAAAATGTGAATTCTTATTATAATGTATACCTAAAATGTACCAATAAACTAAAAATAAAAACCTCTGAATTCTTTCCATGTTACTATACAATGATACAGAAATTATAATGCTGTTCATGTCAGGCCTTGTTCCCCATTGCCCTAGCTAGACTTCTGCAGTGCATGGACATTGATGTAGATATGTTGGATTATTTACAGGATTTTAGAGTTGGAAGGCCTTAATGAGCATATGATTCATTCTTCTTTTACAAATGAGGACACTGAAGCACAGTCTCAGTGTCTCAGCTCAGGTTGCTGAAGCCTGTCTGCCTTTGGTATTCAAGGCCCTCATTTGCCATCCCTTTTTCTACCTCCATGAGACTTAGCTCCCTTTCCTCAGGTAGCTCATGCTTTCAGGAACTTTTTATCTCGGTTGAAATCTGGACAAGTACCAAAGAACTATAGAGCAGTCATTTACAGCTCAGCGTGACTATTAGCTCATATGGTGAGTCTTGAATCATTCAGTAACATTTACATGCATTTATTAACATGAATGGAATTTATTTTGGAGTAGAGGATCTTCCATTTTCTTCTTGGTCCTTCTGAACCACACTGTCTGGTCTTATCTGCCTCTTCCTTTTCTAAGGCAGCCATTGCTCCAACCGTTTCAGCAGCCCCAGCAGAGAGGAGAAAGGGACCTTGATTCACCTGGAGAAGAGTATCCCAACTGACACTAACCTTGGGCACTTCATTTTAAAATGTTTTACAGGGTGAGGCATGTTGACACATACCTGTCCTCCCAGCTACTCAGGATACGGAGAAGGATCACTTGTTTAAAGTTGCCCTGGGCAACTTAGCAACACCTTATCTTCAAATAGGGCAAGGGATGGAGCTCAGTCATAGAGCACTTGCCTTGCATGTACCAGTCCCTGGATTCAACCCTAGCATAAGAAAAACAAATTGTGGGTAAATTCTAAGATATTACCCTCTCTCCCATGAGAATAGGGTGAGATGAAAGGGTATTGGGCCCCAAGAATGTTCCAGGCCCCAAAGATGAAGGTGTCCAGCTGTGAAAGTTCCCCCTCACCTGGATGCAAGACAGTTTGCCATAAAAGTTTGTTTCTAGAATTCTAAGGGTATGATTACAGAGACCTATAAAATAGTTCTTTATTCTGAAAGTTTCTTTCCTTCCTTCCATCTGTCCCGAGGGTTGAACCCATGACCTTGCACTGAGCTGTATCCCCAGTGCTGCTGCTGCTGCTTCTCTTCTTCCTCCCCACCCCCCTTCCTCCCGGTCCTCCTCTTCTTTTTTTTGCCACAGGGACTCACTGAGTAACTAAGTTATTCAGGCTGGCCTCAAACTTGCAGTCCTCCTGTCTCAGCCCCCAGAGTGGTGGGATCATGGGCATGCGCGACCATGGAGAACCTACTAGTTCCTTGGAGTATTTAGAAAGTGACTCTATTTCTGCCCTGAAGGTTGAGACTGTCTGAAGTAAAACACTGTGGTCTTTTGCATGAAAAAACTGCCTCCAGACTGCAAAGACTAGTTATAAGAGGCACAGGCTAGTGACAAGGGGGTGGTACAGGGACAGTATGTCTCTCTACCATTAGTCTTCCTGCTGTCCTTTCCCAAGGCTACCATGGGGAGTAAGTAGAGATAGTTGACTCCTTGTCATGTCTTAGCAGGGTGCTGTTAGGGCACAGTCCCTCTCAGCTGGGTGCTTTGCTGGGATTGTTCTTGTTAGGACCTTCAACCCACTGAATTACCTGCTCAGGTAACATGATAGGAGGTAGCTGATTCAGTCCTTGCTGCCTCTTAGAGGGACATGCGATTCCCATGGAGATCCTGTTAGGCACATAGCTAGTTGAGTCAGGATTCTGGAGCTGGACTCATCCTATGCCCGAGTCTGTTCCCTCACACCCACTGACCCTCTGTTTGGGGGCAGTTTTGCAGAGGGTGTGAATGCTGGAGGACAGATCTCCCATATGTTCGCTGGGCCAGCAGCATGTTACACTTCACTCTGGAAGTGAATGTCCACCAGGCCTTCTCCTGAATCCTCCTTTCTCCTGCCTCATGGCCTTTCCACATACTGAGAAACATTTTCACACCAGAGAACTTGCCAAACAGGGCCTGAGGCGGGGGTACGGAGGGTAGAATGTGAGGTGGGACCTGGAGGGTCTGCTTCTTGCCACATCTGAGGCCAGAGCCCCGGGCTCCAGGCTCCAGTGAGCAAGCTGTTGCGTCTACATGGCTGCCACTTCAAAGTGCAGAGTGGGTCATGGAGGCCGGGCAACTTCTTGAACATCAAACAGCGCTTGCAAAACAATAATTTGCTAAGTTATGAGTGAATCAGAACCAGACAATTCTATTTCTCTCAGAGTGCATTTTTAAAAACTTCTCTCTGTCTCTCTGTCTCTCTCTCTGTCTCTCTCTCTGTCTCTCTCTCTCTCTCTCTCTCTCTCTCTCTCTCTCATTTCTCATCCCTTTGAGTCCCTGTAAAGGGTTGGGTGAAACAGGACTGTACACATCCCCCCAGGAAAGGATTCCTGTGGAAGGACAGTGTTCTTGCCTGAGAGACCTGATTCTCACATTCCTTGCAGGGGGTCAGACCACTGGAGCAGGTCAGGAGGTGCATTTCTCCAGGTCACCTGAGGAGGTGGCCGGTGGAACCTTCGTTTGCCAAGGCTCCCCTGGATTCCTGTTCTGAACCATTTCCATGCTTTAGCCACCCGTCTTGCACTTGTCTCTTGTATCACAGTAATATGGAACTGCAAAGTTATTTGTGGGATTGTCTGTTTCTCCCAGTAGATGGTAAATTGCATAAGTTGGAGATCTTTGCTACTGTCATTGTCCCCAACACATATCCAGGAACTGGCCTGTAGGAAGTAGCTGCTGGCAGGATCCTCTGGGCTGATGTTTTGAAGTGGGAGCTAGGCACCCAGTTCAGTGCCGTCTTCTATGTTCACACATCCGTGATGGAACACCACAGACTGGGTGGCTGAGACATAGAAGCCTGTTGCTCATGGTTCTGGATCTACCAGCAGTGGCAGTGTCCGGTGAGGGCCTGTTTTCTGGGTTGTAGTTGGACCTTCTTGCTTTGTCCTCCTATAAGTATTCATCATCTGCTTCATCTTCAGTGTCCTGGGCATGTTTGTTCTTAGTTCTTTTGTTCTCTTGAACATCCAACTTCAGATCTATTGTCGCTAGCTAGTGTCACCAATCCTGCCAGCCACCAAATACAGTAGCTACTTAGTCCACAGGCGCTCACTGTGGCTGTGGAAGGCAGTCCTCGTGTTAAAGCAGTGAAGGCTGGGAAGAGATGTGTTTATCCTTCAGGCCACCTGCTGACAGAATATTCCTGGGAGAATTCTTGGTTGTTAATGCCCATGTTTCATATTTGTTACACAGCTCTGAATAAAATGATTTTGAGCTGATGCTTATACAGGAAAAGTTTAAATGTTTAGCCCCCAGATTCAACATAACATTTAAAAGAAAAGTCTCAAGTTATATTTCAAATACATGGAGCGTGAGAATCACTTGTTGGGGTTTTGTGAAACCTAGTGAGTGTCAGGAGAAAGGACATGATTTAGAGATGTTCTGAGCTGTGTGACTGTCTTTGAGCGCATTCATCCGTCCCTGCATTGAAGGCTGTGGCCGCGTGTGTCGGAGCACTTGAGAAGCCAGTGTGCTTTCTGTTCCCCAACACACTTGCGTCTCTTCCCTTCCCCTTGCTGTCTGCCACGAGAAGAGCTCGTCCATTTGGACCTTGGAAAGGACCCAGTGAAACCACATGACAGGATTCTGCACATTAAGATGGGAGAACAGGAGATGGCATTTTAAGCATTTTATGTCCAATGGGATCACGAATGTAACAGTTATTTGATGGTATGTAATAAGCACTGTGCTGTGTTTTGTTGCATTTTAGGAAAAACATAATAGGGTATTTTGGTGATGCTTCAAAAAATTGGTTTGGGGTCAACATGTAATGCATTATAACTTTTCCTAATTAACATAAGGAGAAATGACACCAGCAAAGGATTACTGATGTGTTATGATCTCTGTCTTCAGTGAATGAATAGTTTAGTTGAGGTGATAGAACGGACAGTAATAATCAAATTTTCACATAGGAACATAACAACATGACAATGTGAGTTGGTATAGTCACATTAGGTGCTGGCATATTCAGTATGGTCTATTGATTCTGTAGACATTAAGGAGAAGAATTGCTGTGGGGAGTGGGAGCCCAAAGGGCCTTCACAGGGTTTGAATAAAATGGGAATGACTTTGAAGGCCGCAGTTGTTTGGATTTTAGTCTTTAGAAGTTTCTTCCAGTGGCTGTTCCTTAAATACCTGTATTGCATCTGACTGTACTAAATATAAAGTGATAAGGAAAGAAACACAAAGCATAGCAGGGTGCCTGCCCTGATTTTCTTTAAGCCTCAAAGAAGTGAGAAAACATTCACACACATACACACACACATGTACACACACATGTACACACACACGTGCGCCTGCATACATTCAGTGTAGAAATTTACAGTGTGCTGAAAATGAGGGTCACATAGAGGAAGCCCAGATGAGGAGAGATGTGGTTGTGTGTGTGAGAGGTTGTGTGGCTTTGGCCCGGATTTTACAGTTAGCTGAGGTAGTCCTGGGGAGGGCACACACAGGATTTCTGTCTCTGCAGTGTTCGGCAGAATGGACGCCTGACCCAGCTCAGAGCTGCCCTGTCCGTACCAGCCCTCTCCCCCTTACACTGGAATGAGGATCCTGTGAGTCGGAGAAGGTCCCTGAGCAGCAGGGGCATTTGGGAGGATTAGGGGAATGGTTGGCTACTTTCCCATAATAAGAAGACTCTTAATATTCAAAGACCATTGTGCCCTTACCATATGAAGTTACTGAAGACAGGCCTAGGTCAGAGTCCCAAGGTTGGTAAGATAGTGAAGCCAGGGGCACTGGAACCTCCCTTTCACTCCACCCTGCAGTACATCTTGCTTTTTCTGAGATGGTTCCGTCTGGCTTAGCTTAAGGGCCTTGTGCCCTATCTAGCAAGAGGAGAGAAACCTATTACCTGCCTGCCCTTATTACTCTAATCCAGGTGTCCCACCGCCACTTGTCCCCTGCCTTTGAAACTTGAAACTTCCTCTCATCCAGCAGAGATAGTGTTTGTGCAAGGCAGAGGCTCATGAGCCCTGCACCCACTTTCCTGGCTGACAGCATCCATACTGATAGTGGGGACTAAAGTTCATGCCACTCTGTTCTGGGGCCTTCTACCACCCCCGCCAGTGAAGAGCAGTACACACTGTACCAAGGCCTGTGTGGTGAGGTGGATGGATGACTGTTAGAATTTGCCTTCATAAAAGCAGTGATCAAGTACCTTAGACATTTTGCAAGCATCTTCTTTGTAATAAATCAGTGTGGTCTGAAAGCAAACCAAAATGGACCAAACAGCAACTGTCCTTGTGGACCACAGACAGGGAGTGGTATGTTTGAAGGTTGTAGTAATAAATTCACCAAGAGGAGTCATCATATGCTTGAAATTTGGCAAGTCTCAGAAGACAAATCGTTTCATTTGTGTGTGTGTGTGTGTGTGTGTGTGTGTGTGTGTGTGTGTGTGCACATGTATGTAAAGCGTATCTATGACTGCTCTGTGGATTGGGCCGTTTCCTTAGGCTGTTAACTGCCTTGTGCCACCATGTAAACCTTGCCGTTAGCAGTTGTTTGGCCAAGAATAAAGGCTCCCTAATTATATTTTAGAAATACAGTTTGGAGAGCGGAAGTCTAAAATAACTGTCTTGAGCTTCAGAAAACTCATCTCTGGAAATCATGCCTGGGAGGATATTTGTGTTTCCTAGCGGCGATATGATGGAGCAAGAAAGCAAGTCAGAGTTTTTGCTTTTTAGTCAGTATCCTCTGTAAAGGTTATTTGTATATTCCTTTCAAATAGTCATTATTTTGTTTTCTCAAGAATGAAGGTCTACCTAGCCCTCCAAATAAAACTGTCAGCTAAAACCAGAAGATTTAAAATCCAGTTATTTTAAGTGCTGCATATTCTTTAAAATGTGTCTGGTTACATTGTGTATGTCAGTGGCTTGTACCAGAAATGCAGCAAGTCATGCTATATAAAATTCAGTAACACATGCAAGAGAGGATATGGGGGAAGGGAAGGAGAGAGGGAGAGGGAAAGAAAAGGAGAGAGAGAAACCTTTGAGAGGCTTAAATTTTACTTTCAACTCTTTCTAAAAATGGCACATCTAAAGCAAGAAAACAAATTTCTCTGTTGCAGAAAGGAAAGGAGAAGGGAAGGAGTCTGATCTTCAGCTTGGTGTGATATATTTCATCTGATTGCTTTTGTGATGGACCATCCCAGAGGCCAGTAGAGACCTGTAGAGAGCAAGTGTATACTTCTTAGGGCTACCAAGTTTTCTTCTACTTGCAGTATGATTAAGCATAGCTAATCACCACCTAAATGCAAGGCGAGGGCCCTTGTGACCTATCAGTAGTGAACACTATCGTGTTGGGTGAGATTGATGACACTTATAACAGCTTTGAGAATTATACCATTTTCTTTGAAGGCATTCCACTAGCTTCTTGTGAGGAAGCCTGGATCAATGATAACTCAAGTTCAGAGGTGACTTCTAACCCAGTCACACCATGTTTGGGGCCCATATTGACATTAACTTTGTACCATATGATTTGGAAGTCAGTGGCATGACTAATATTATTGGCTTCTACTGGTGAATCTCAGAGGACTCAGCACAGGTTTTGGAGTTAGAAATGTCCCACTGATCAAAGTGTATTAGAGAAAAACCATTAGATTAATTTTTCATGTATTCATTCATTTGACATGTATTTCTTGATCACCTGTTAGGTATCAGCACAGTGCTTGAGGCAGTATTAGGGGATGATTGAAGTTAGTTGCAGTGCCATCTCTCTAGCAAATCCTTTCTATTTGAGTTTGCTGCTGCAGATGGCATTTTGTGTCACAAAGAAGGAGGAAAGGAACACAGGCAGGTGATGGTGTCACACCAGAGTTCTCTGTATCAAGATGTTGATACTGTGATGGAAGAACTGTCTTTTGGGGTGTATTTTAGCAGGAGCAAACATAAACTATCCATAAGAGCCTTGTTCTCCAGCTGGTATTAGGACCCACTTTCCTATTTGTTTTGTGGTGAACGCTAAAATCTCAGGGGTCATAGGAGTTGTTGGCTTGAAGGTGCCCTCAGCCTTAGGGAGAGCAGTCCACCAACAACCCCCCCTGAATTCGAATCCTCCCCTGTCCATTCAGAGCAGAAGTCATTTGCAGTATTGTGGTTTACAAGATGTGATCGCTGTAGTGATCTTGCCACAGTGGCACCATCAGATTGGTTTAAATTAGTGCTTCACCCTGAAAACATCAAGTTTTCTGAACACGTGACTTTGCCAATACAGGTTCAAGATTTCTTACATTGGCAGAGAAAGAATATGTCCATGAGGGCTGGGGAGTTAGCTCAGTGGTTCCGGCGCCTGTCTTGCAAGTGCAAGGACCCGGGTTCGATTCCCCGGTAACCACATACCTATACTGGGTGTGCAGACTCACGCCCAGCAGCAATCAGTACCACATACCACAGTGCCGGGCGTGGTGGCTCACACCTGTCATCCCAGCACTCGGGAGGCAGAGGCAGGAGGATTGCTGTGATGTGAGTTGGAGGCTGAGCTCAGGGCCAGCCTGAACCACAAAAGTGAGACCCTGTCTCAAAAAAAGAACCTAAAAAAAAAAAAAAAAAGAATATGTCCATGAACTCTAACTTCTGTAGAGACAGTGCTAATAATAGCAGATTATTTTGTTTTTAGTGATGGCTATTGATGCTGTAATTTTATTAAGATTACAAACTTCTATGGGGGTTTCCTTAACGATAGCAGTCATGTTTGTCTTCATAGCTCACCAGAAGGACTATTCTAATTGGTCCTCATTCTTCCATGAGAGTGAGTGGACTCACACAAGGGTGGTCTTGCTTCAGGAAGGTTGGGGTGTCTGTGGGCCGTGAGCAAGGCCTGCTCTCAGGCCCCTGTTCAGCTCCTTCTTTCATCTGTCCTTGTGCCTGATATTTTTTTTAGTTCTTTGAGAGAGGGTCTTGCTTTGTAGTTCAGGCTGACCCTGAGTTCACATTGTAGCCCAGGCAAGTCTCGAACTCACAGCAATCCTCCGGTCTCTGCCTCCTGAGTGCTGGGATTACAAGTGTGAGCCACCATGCTTGGCTGTGCCTGATATTTTTAAGGTATTCACATAAACCTGGGGGACCAGAAATAGTGTTGGGTTTTGGATAAACAGCCAGCTAATCCAGAAGAGTCAAAGAATCGAGATATTATTTGTCTTTTGTTCTTATTAATATGTTTTATGGAGTGATGCTGAGAAAAACAATGGATGTAGTTTCCTAAGTAAGTACTTCTTGTGTTGATATTAAAATTAGCTACTGCTTGCATTTACTGAGCACACGTGAGAATATCAAGGTAAGTGTGGTTGTGGGGAAAGAAACTAGGAACCCAGTCCTCGCTAGCTTCACTCAAAGTATAGACTCAAATTATTACCTGCTCCCTGCATGAAGCAAATGATAGTTTAGAGAAATTAGGCAGGTTCTGTATTTAAGGAAATCTTATTGTGATCAATGCCACCAAATTCTGAATTTTAATTTATCTGATCACCTTAAAGCACAACCCAGTCATATATATGATAACTCGGTTTTTGAGAATAGACACCAGGATAGGGAATAGGATTTAGCTCTTATAATGCAGAGTTCAGAATTTTTGGTGGAGAAATATTTCGCCTTGCCCCAACATAATCAATTCTAATGTCTTTGCGGGCTATCTGGAGTGCTTGCCGTGTTTGAGTGAGTTCTCCTTCGGTCTCCTCTTTCCTTCGGGTATTCGCTGGGGTTGGGCTGTGTGCCTGGGATGGGAGCAGCTGGCGAGTTTTGAAAGATGAGAGTGGAGTGTGATTTCTGCCTTCAGGCAGCTTGGAGTCTGGTGAAGGGACAGACGGAGGGAGCATGTACTACCGGGCACCACGAGTCATCTCTTCTGGTAACAACCGAACCAGGCGACTCTGCAAATAATTCTATGCCACGTCTCTCTGAGATACTTATAGATACTTATAGATTCCTCAGTGATTTTTGTTGTTCAAATGTCCTGCTTTTAGAGCTATTACTACAGTGGCTTCTGGTTGGTAGTATAGTTAAAAGAAACCATGAGCTGTTCATGGGACCTGATCTAGTTTCCTGATTCCCACAGTTGCCTCTGAGGCTTGGGCCTAGTTAGATATTTTCCAAGAGAAAAGCAATTGGTCAGGGAGAACATCTGTCATTTCCCATCTCTTAGGGCCGAGGAGTTGGGTGGCAGCCTGGAGAAAGCCCTGTTTTGGTCTGAAGCTGAGGTCAACACTGAAGGTCAGCAACTTCCCAAGGGAAGGAACAGTCCCTTCTGAGGTTTGCTCAGAGTTTTTCCGGTGCTGTTGGTAACATGGCCTTTAGATTTGAGTTGTTACCTCTCTTGCCCTTTGGTGCTGGGCATCGTCTGCCTTGAGTGGGTTTCCAGGGTCCATTCTGCAGTGAGGGCTGGCTGGGAGAAGGACTAGGGTGAGGAGAAGGAGGCGAGATTATTGCCTGTTACACATGGACATCTAGACGGGGGAAGAAACATAACAGCTTTATTTTTAGGCTTTGCTAATTCTCACTCTTCCCCTAGTTCGCTGCTACCTGGCAACAGCTTATTGTCATGGCAACACCAATGTTAATGAGTGAAGCTCTCAATGTGTCTCTTCTACAGGCGGTCTGTAATAGATACTGGGTGAGGAGCTATCTTTCTGACCATCAGCTCCACCTTAGGCTCCTTTTCTCTCTTCAGGCCTCCCAGGACATCTCTGTGAAGAGAAGAAATGGAGTCAGCATTGTCAAGGGATTTACGGCTCCACATACACATTCCCAACTTATTCTCTATTTACAGATGGGCTGCTGGCTTCCCACACTGCCCTCCTCCTGGTAGTCCATCCCTTCACATTTTTAAGTGGCAGCCATCAACTGTGAAACAAGAACGAGTTTTCTTGTTCTCGGAGCTTCATGGGATTTGGGCAGGTGTTTTTAACACCTGTTCACAGTGGGTCAGGAAGGCTGTGACTCCTGAATCCCAAGAGAGTGGAGATATGTCATTGGCCTCATAGGGAGCTGGTGGTCTCATAGGACAGGCCTGGCCTACACCCCACCCTTAGGGGCTGAATCCTCACCTCCTGCCTGGCTTCCCTGACATCTGTTGCCATTTCAGGCAGTACATTGACATATGAGAAAAAGCTGGAAGGCTTCTAGCCCCTGCACTTCAGTTTCTCATCTGAAGCAGCACCAGTCCAAAACCCTGATGGTGCTTAAGGTTCAGTGCTGCTAACGAAGGATGAGTTTGTACAGGTGCTCAGGCTCCCGCTCACCAGCTCTGTGATGTGAGGGACTTGATGGACCTCTCCATGACTCATTGCCTTGCTTATAGATTTAAGGATAACAATTTGTACCTCCCTTAGAGCCTTATTGCAAGCCTTTGCTGGGTAATTATGTGTTCAGTGCTAAAGGCAATATCAAACATAGAGTCATGGTTAAATAAATATTAGTCCTTAGTATGTTAGTTATTTTATATTCACACTAATCTTGTCCGGTAAGGATTGTTATTATTCTGAAATTACAAAGAAGAAAACTGAGGCATACAGAGTCTGAGCACTTGGCCCCACCACGGTCACCAGGAGCTACAGATTGGACGTAACACCCCACCTAGTTGTGACCTGAATGACGACACTGTGTGGGGACCCTGAGAAGGCTCCTCTGGGCTGCTCCCTTCTCCTGGGTGGCTTCTAGGGCCTCAGCATGTGGCACTCACTGGGGAAGAGCCACTCTGTGTACGTGGATGATCACAGTGGTACTAAGTGCGGCCTCCAGATGGGAGGCTTTTAGCTGTCATGGTTTACCTTGAGGCTGGCCCTTGTGAGGCTCTGTAACGAGCCAAGGAGTCAGAGCTTCATAGCGCTCCCACTCCATGGCCTGGACTGCTCCTCAGGATGTGGCAAGCACCGGCCACTTGGACCAGGGGTCACTTCAACACATACGTACCCTACCAGCCCATCTCAAGTTTTCAGTAGTATAGATCAGCTTTACAGTTTTCCAGAAACAGATGCAAAGAAGAGGTCTTTACAATTTTTTGTATATTTTTTAGGGTATATGATGAAAGTCTTTTCTCTATGGCACCTGTCTTCCAGAGCACGCCTGATAGGGGGACTTACTCATTAATAAGCATTTACATATATGTTGATTTAAAAAACCCTAGTAGGGACATTTGTATATTTTGTCTTGTGTTACATCTGCGGATAGTTTTTCACTTACCAGTATGTATAGGAAGCTCCTATATGTCAGTGCATTAATTTTCAACAGACAGCTCAAAATTACATTTTCATGCCTGGTAAACTAGGTCAAGTATGCAAATCATCATGAAATAAGCTTAAGAAAAAATAACAATAGTGAGCAATTATTGAGTATCACCAGGGTGGTAATAGGATTCTGTTTCATCCCAAAAGCAGCTTTTAATCTCAAGATTTAAATCTGAAATCCTGAGGCATGGAGCTAAAAATGTACCTGCGCCACAGTCTGAACTAAGGTCTGCCTGAGTTCACCTCCCCCTGTGTTTTCAGGCCCACTGTGCCTCTTGTCATGTGATAAATCTGCCCCACACTGGGTTGCAGCCCCAGGCCTGAGCTGCAGGGCTGCTCCCTGGGCGGTATCTGAAGGTTTTAATTTGCTGATAGCATCACTAAGGCCCTGTCACAACAGCTCTCCTTTGTCTCACTGTAAGCCAGTGTTGATCGACACTCACCTTGGCTCGGAGGAGTGTTTTATTGACTTGTGAGATGCCTATGAATTCCATTCCTTCTATTGTTTGCATCTGTTTCTTTACATAGAAAATGTGTAGAAATGTCTCACTTCTTTCGAAGAGAAGAGATAAAAAGATAGCATCTCATCTTCTTCTCTTTCCGCAGCAGAGCAGCTCTGGCTGGATTTGAACTCGAGCCCTTGTAGATGAGAACGTGAGTGAAAGGTGATGTAAAATCTGGGAGGCAGCACTGGAGATGTAGCTTAGTGGTTGATTGTTTGCCTAGCATGTACCTGGCTTTGGGTTGTATTCTTGGCATCACATTACACACACACATGCACACACATGCACTCATGCATGCACACCACCACCACCACAACAGCAGACAGTTTGGATTTGCCTAATTGACAGTGCATAGCAGTGCTTAACAAATGTTGGCTACATGAGACGTAGAACCAAATCCATGTTCAGCTATGTGCTTTGCGTGTTACATCTCAGAGATGTGGTGGTCTGCATTTCTTCACACTGTCAGGGTGTTGATCTTTTCCATGTCTTTCTCATGCTTCCTCTTCTTTCCCTGCCATCAGCTCACTCCCTTACTGAGACTGGCTCCAGCTAGCTGTCCTGGTGCTCAGTGTCCTGTTATCTTGATAGTTCACAAGCTTTGTGTCCTGAACATGTTGCAGAGGCCTGGGGAAGAGTCAGGAGGTGGCTGCCCTGGCCCTGTCTCAGGCAGGTCCTGTGCCCCCTGGATCGAGGGAGCCATCCTAGCCTTCCTGGCTTGGCTCCATCACATACATTTACCTCTGCTACCATGGGGCTTCTTAAAGCTCTGCCCCCTCTCGAGCCCACTCGCCTCCTCTGCCTCATGCTCTTTCTATTCTCTGAACCCCCTGGCAGTCCTTGATCCCCAGACTGGAGGATGCTCTATTGCATTAGCATTCATAGGGACTCACAGGGTATGGAAGAGAGTCGGGGGGGGGGTTGTCCCAGGATTCACTAGCCTTTCCCTCAGATGCCCTAAATAATGTCAGGCCTGGAGGATGGATGGCCATGTTCACTGGTCCATGTGAAACTTGGGTCTGTGGCTATGGTTTCAGACAAGCACATGGAGAGAGGCTGAGGAGCCCCAAGGCTAGTGGAAGAGCCTTGGAGCTGCAGCCTGCCCCATGCAGGCAATGGATGGTGAGTCTGTATCCTGGAATGTGCCCCACTGAGGCCTGTGAAGTTTCTGGCAAAGTTGTTCAAAACTCACCCTGTTCCTGAACTCAGCCTCAGTGCCGCCATTCTATTGACACCTCTGGTGACAAGAACTCAATTGTTAGAAAGCATTTGCTGTCCAGAGACATATTGCAGAGTGTCAGGCTAGAGGAGAGTGTCCCAGGCTAGAGGAGAATGAGTGAGAGAAAACTGGACAAAGCTCACAAAATATCCCTGCGAAAATCTAGGCTGTATAGCCATGTGCATAAGGGGAGGCTAGGCATGCAGTACTGAGGGTGAGTAGGAAGACTGAGGATGGCACACTGGAGCAGCCTAGGGAAGGGGTCTTCCCAACTGCCTCAGTGCCTCATTGGACATTCAGGCTGGAGCAGGCCACATTTCCTGGTCCCTTGGCTGCCTCTCCTTCCTTAAGAGGTTGGGATTACAACTAGCCCAAGGACTGAGTGGCCTAAAAATCCTCCTTACCTGTTTACTCACATCCACATTCCTTCAAAGAGAGCAGTGGCGTCTCATTGTACAATTAGAAATGAAAGGCCCGCACAGGAGGAGGTAACTCGGTGGAGTGATTTTCTCGGTAGAAATACAGTCAGTGTAACAACTGGGGAAATTGGCTGGTCATCAAACTCTTGTGGGTTTTGAGAGAAGCAAAAAAATTATTCACAGACCAGAGAATTTTAAAAAAACAAAACAAAGCAAAAGACAAGAAAAATGTGCCGAGAAGATTTACAACAGAGGTCCTCATACCTGTCTTCATTAGAATAATCTGGGCAGTTAATAAAAAACAGCTCACTTTTTCTGCCTCCCTCCAGAGGAATTCTGATTTCATAGTTCATTGTGGAGCTTGTTTCTTAAGTATTTTTAAAATGTAGAGTCAGCTTGCCTGTGAGAGGCCCCAGGAAGTCCTAGACTCTCAGATGCCTGCTATAGGAGAGGCCTGGTGAAGAAAGGACCATATTCTCTGGTCCTAAACGGGCAATGCTTGAAGCTGGTGTGTCTAGTGTGGAGCCAGGGCTGATAGCCACTGTTTTAAAAGTGTTTGGAGACAGAAGGCAAGATGTACAAAAGTCAGTGTAGAATTGGCTTTGTTTTCCAGGCTAGGACCAATAAAAAACATATCTTGATTTTCATTTATAGTGGCATAATCTGAAAATAGGCTTTAGATTTAAAGAGTTTATGCATTTTAAAAATATTTGTATACCTCTGTTCATGTCAATATTATTCACAAGAAATCAAAATAGATTCAGCACAATTGTCCATTCATGGGAAAATGGATAAACAAGATGTACAACCGGAAGTACTATTCAGCCTTAAAAAGGAAGAAAATTCTGATACGTGTTATGACATGAATGAACCTTAAGGACATTGGGCCAAGTGAAGTAAATATCACGAAAGGAGAACTACTGCATGATTTCATTTGCATTAGGTTCTAGAAAAGACAAATTCATAAGGACAGAAAGTAAAATGGTGGTGGTCAGCAACTGGGAGAAGTGGGAAACTGGGAGTTAATTGCTTCCTAAGGACAGAATTTGTTTTGCAAAGTGAGAGACGTTCTGTCCATGGATCATGGTGATGGTTGATCACAAAGCAAGAGCACGTAATGCGACTGAGTTATATGCGTGCATAAGTATGGTAAAGTGGTTGTTTTTATGTTATGTATGCTTTGACACAAGTAAACACTAACTTCAGATTAATGAGAATTATTTGTTAGTATTATGGAAGAATAAATTTATAAATGAAGACAAAAAAATCACATCTTGATATGTTCATTTTTTTTTTCTGCCTGTATTTAAACACACAAATACTCATACTTTGGATCTGGCTTCAAAGGATGCTTTGCAACCTGAGTTTTGCTGAGCTGGCTTTGGTTTGATATTCATTTCTTTCTTTTATTTTTTTTCCACCAAGGATCAAACTCATGACCTTGCACTTGTGAGGCAGGCGCGGTGCCACTGAGCTAAATCTTGGGCTCTAATACTCATTTCTTATGGAGATGATGGAGTTTCAGGGAAGCAGTAACTGAAGTGATATGTAAGACAGACAACATAGTGTGGTCAGGTTTGCAGTCAGACAAAACTGGGATCAAATTGTGGCTGTGACATTCATGATCTGTGCAACCTTGAGCCTGAATTCTGTGCCCGAATTTCTTTTTTTCTTTTAGGCTTTTTGAGACAGGGTCTCGCTTTGTGGTTCAGGCTGGCCCTGAGCTCAGCCTCAAACTCACATCACAGCAATCCTCCTGCCTCTGCCTCCCGAGTGCTGGGATGACAGGCGTGAGCCACCACGCCCGGCACTGTGGTATGTGGTACTGGTTGCTGCTGGGGTGAGTCTCCACGCCCAGTATTGTATGTGGTTACCGGGGATTGAACCCGGGTCCTTGCGCTTGCAAGACAGGCGCCGGAACCACTCCCTGGCCCTGTGCCCGAATTTCTTCATCTCAGGGTTGTTTTGGAAACTGAAGACAATTCAGTTGCCAAGGGCTAGTTTAGGACATTGTGTCTCTTATGAGGAATCATCAAAGATTTCCACAGATAACTTAATGTACTTGTTATGGGTATTGGTTCTTGTCTAAACTTTCAAGAGAGGGCTACAGAAAAGCCCTGATGTGAGACTGAAGAAATCGTGACTGCTGTACCCTTGCAAACAACAGTGTCCTTTCTGGGTCTTCCATTTTGCACTCCTAAAGGGAGCACACTAGACACCCTGGACTTTAGGGTCTCTAGGTTTCTCCCAGCCACTCACCTCAACACCTCTTGCTTCTCCATAGCCTTTTACCCCCTGAGATAATGCAGAGCCCTGGGTGTTTGCCGAGCAAGTGCCTATTGGCAGTGAGATTCCTGCTCGGCCCAGCTGCGCTATGGCACTGTCACGTTAGTCATCAGCAGCATGCAGCAGCACCTGGATGTGACCCACTCTCTCTCCAGAAAGGAGTGTGCTGCCTGGCATAGTCATTCATCACTTTGTGGGCAGTTTATCTCTGATGGTGTGGCATTGTTTTCTGCAGATGGGTGGAGAGGCTGTGCTGGCATAAAGGGGACATTTTTCCCTGTAGACTGAGCAGAGGAGCCCAGGACAGACCTACCGGGATGCCTCACATAGTGCTTGACTGAGGCAAAGGAAGCAGGTGAACCATTAAGAGTGAGAAAGGAGGTCCCAAGACCAGCCTGGAGCTGAGCACATCTTTTAGCTGCCAACCAGAAGGTCTCTGTGTGCTAGCGCTGGGAAGGAAAATCAAGTTAGCCTGGCTTGCTTCAAATAAAATGCTATATTTAATTTCACTCTGGGAAACATTTGATGTCCGGGCCACTCCAATACATGAAATATATTTAAGAAGATCTGTTTTGTTAGAACAACAGAAAAAAGAACAGGGGGTAAGGGGAGCACTCAGATCCACTGCAGAATACGAATAGGAATTGTGCCGTTTCTTAATCATCTGGCAGCTGCTGGCCAGGGGTTGACTGATCAGTGTCAACTGGCCATCTGGACATCTTGTGTGCACTGTACACGTCCCCATAACTCAGTCTGTGCAGCGCCTTTTGAGTAAAACAAGATGTGTGCTGAAGCACTGGGGAGCTGTCAGTTTTTGAGTCTGTGATGTGCATTTGTGTGCTTGGCATTCAAAAGGAAAGGCTCTCGAGTGTGCTGAGAGTCGGCAAGACTGTGTCAGCCTCGTGAGCCCGTTTTCTAGGATCATCATCTGCCTGGTGACCGTGGCAGGTACTGTGGCCACTGGACATGCCCTCAGTTTAGCTGAGGCCTGTCCAGGTGCATTTTTGGGGTTCATGTGATGCCACATTTTCTTTCTGACTCTGCTGTTACACTTTGATGTGATATCAGAGGAAGCTTTTCTCTCCTCTCTACCTTCATATTGCTTACCATGCAGAGGTCTCGCTGGAAGCAGAAAGACCTCTCAGTAGAGCCTTAGTTCCACTCTGGAAGCCCTAGAAACCAAGCTTTTCTTTACTTATTTTTAAAAATATGAAATCAAGTGTTTTGGGGATTGTGTTATCCTTGGACTGTAAATAGAAATTGCTCTCTCTGTCCCGGGTCCAGCTTTTCCTGTTGGAGGGAGAGCTCCCCTGCCGTCCCCACCCCCAACCTGTGCTGCTTTATCCCATCAACAATGCAAATCAAAGAGGTAAATGAATCTTTTAAAATGACTATGAAGGTTTTTCTCCTTGAACACTGTGTGACCTTGACCAAGCTTCCAGACATGGTGGTTATCATGAAAATCTGTACTGAGAAAGCTGTCCTCTGTGGTAGAAAGAGCCTCTCAGAGGTTGAGGTTGATGATGCTTCACATCTTACATCCCGAATCAGCATGAGATCGTGGAAGTGATCAGGGGCCCCAGCTGGCAGCGCCACAGGCTGTCTGTATCATTGTACAAAAAGCCCATATTTGCAGTTAAATAGATGTGGTGGAGCTTGACTAAAGATTCTGAGCCCCCCTGACCCTCAGTCTCCTCGTCTGAAGGATCCCACAGATGGTGGTGGGGTTGTGTGTGGTAAAGCGTGGGTATTCCCGGTAGCATACAGGCTCTCGGCAAGGGCACAGAAGTGATAATTGGGAGAATTCTTCACCTCCTCCCTCCTGGGAGAGCCGGTACAGGTGTGAAGGGTGCTGACCTGACCAAATATGTTACATCTATATCTGCTGTTATTATCGCAAGCTAGAGAGCTGATACGTACATTTTAAATTTTTGTCTTTTTTAATGTATGGGTTCTTAAAATCCTAAAAAGCAGCTATAACATCTCATTCATAGCTTATCAAACTATGTTGTTAAAATACCTTTAATTTTTTTTTAAAAGTTTTTTGAGACAGGGTCTCACTTTGTGGTTCAAGCTGGCCCTGAGCTCAGCCTCAAACTCACATCACAGCAATCCTCCTGCCTCTGCCTCCAGAGTGCTGGGATGACAGGCGTGAGCCACCATGCCCGGCACTGTGGTATGTGGTACTGGTTGCTGCTGGGATGAGTCTCCATGCCCAGTATGGTATGTGGTTACCGGGGGATTGAACCTGGGCCCTTGTGCTTGCAAGACAGGCGCCGGAACCACTGAGCTATATCCCCAGCCCTAAAATACCTTTAATTTGAAAACACTGTGAGCATATTCCCTCTCAGTATATGACAACTGCTGTAATTTCTTATGGTGAGTTTTTCTTCTTTTCTTGAGGCAACTTTCTAAAGGACACAGCTTTGGGAATCTGCTAAAATGACTTTGTTGTCTAGTGCAGAAGGATCATGCTCTGATGCCTGGTTAGATTCTGCTGGCTTGGTCCAACATTCGGGAGGCACTTGCCTCTCCTTGTGGGTTTCTGTGCTTCTTGGCCAGTTTGGACTCGCCGTGGATATTCGTTACTTTTCTGTTAGTGCTGAGACAGAATACCCAAAAACCAAGGTTAAAGATGGAAAAGGTTTATTTGACTCACAATTCTTAGAGGTTTTAGTTCATATCATCTGGCTCCAAGGCAGGGTGCTGTGGCAGACGGCCCTTCCAGAGAAGCAGTTCATGGCGGCCAAAAGGTAGCAGCATCAGCGAAGGGCATTAAGAGCATCTTTCTTCTCCTTTTATTTTATTCAGATTACTTAAAGCAGGTGGCACTCATACCCTTAATCCTAGCGTCCTTGGACCTAGCTCCGCCATAAACCAATAACCCCTCTAGATTCAGCCACTACAGAACAGCTCCTCTTCCTGGACGTGAGTCTGTGGGGGGACACTAAACCCAAGCCATAACACCATGGTTTGGGAGGTCTCTTGTGTTTATCTGTTCTGGGAAACAGAAGATTTGTTTTACGTGGATTCAGCTTTAATATTATGCTTGACAGAGCAACACTGAAATTAGTTCCCCAATTGTTGTGCATTCGTCTCTTCAGCCAGTATTCATGGAGAGCGTACTATGGGCCAGGCTCTTTAACAGGCTCTGGTGATGCAGCTATGGACAAGAGTATACATACCCCGTGCATCTGGCAGGGAGCGGAGGGGTCACTGAAGTGAGCAAATAAATTGATCTGAAATCCTGATATTAGGATTGGTGCTATGGGAAAGAAATAAAAAAGAAGCATAGCAGAGTGAGAAGATGGCATGACTACAGGAAGAGATTTCATTTGTGGACTAGCAAAAGCCCTGCAAGGATCTAGAAGGAAAGATAAAGCAAGGCTTGCAAAAGAGAGAGGAGGGGCCATCTGAGGGATATAACAACATGTAGAGAGGCCTCGAGGCTGGACAATATTGGCAAATTTTGGAAATAGAAAGGCAAGACTTAAGGGTGCACTCACTGGGAAAGAAAGACTAACTCCAAATGTAGTGTAGTATTAGTATATAATCATGGTCAACAGTAGTTAATTGAATGCTTCAACATAGAGAATTTTGATTGTTTCCAGCCAAATAAATGATATGTGTCTCAGATAATATATATGCCAATTATCTGACTTGGTTGTTCCATATCATATACATGTGTTCAATTGATACCCTAAAAATAGACAATAATTATATTTGAGTTAAAAATTTAAAAAAATCTAAAAAAGAAAAGGGAGGTGGCAGGTGGAGGTCCTGGGCTAGGTATAGGCAGAAGGTAAATAGATGATGACAGGTCAGGAGGGGCACATATTTGTTTACTTTTTTCTTTTAAAAAATTAATTCTGCATATACATTCAGAAATGGGCTTGGCAGGATTGGAAACCAGATGGGAGAGCAGTTGGGTAGGAAGGATAGAGAGGGTAGGACCAGGGACTGGGCTGGGAGATGATTTGTCCAGTGTGGCCTGTGGTCTGGAGTCATAGTTGCCAGAGTTGCTGCGCTGCTGGGCAGGAAAGCCCAAGAGGATGCCAGGCAGTAGGATAGTTGGCCCAGGACAAACACTGATTATGAAAATATTCATTAAGGTATTGGGAGATTGGAGGTTAGACACATTGATAGCAGTATGAAGTCTAAAACGCACAAGCTCTTTAAAAAGTTCATTCCTTCTGGTCTAGTAGTTCCATAGAATTTTATCCGATGGGAATAATGAGAAATGTACTCAGAGACTATTTACAAGTTTGTTCATTGTGGTATTTTCTGGTGCCATGTTGGAATAGTTTAACTTCTCTCTTTTATTCCTTAAAATTTAAGGGACTGGCTGAGTAAGATAGCATGCTTACAATGGAATATCATGTAGCCTTCAAGTGATAACATATAAGGACATTAATGCACAGAAGATATTCTTCTAAATTGCCAAATAAAAATATATTTTAAAATGTTAAATAATATGATCCCAATTTGATAAATATATTTATAAGCATATAAATTCTGCTGCATGTCATTTACAGTATATGTAGGTGATCATATACTCTGGAAAGAATATAACCTAGTGGGGGGAGTATTAGCATGTTCATAAGCCAGTTCAAAAAACACAAGTACAGATTTTTTTTCATTCTCTATGTAGGATTCTAAAATAAACATTTGAAATACAAAGTTTTTAAAAAGTGTGATTTAAAAAAAACCTAGGGATTGTGCTGTGGTACTATTACTCTGCCCACAGTAAATGTGAATTAGGTCAGTGAGCCGGGGGCCTTCTCTGTTTGCTGCCATATACAGCGTGGCTGTTTGTAGTGCTGAGAATAGCGTTGGATTTGTGTCAGAATTCGTGGAGTCAGAGTGCAAGCAAAACTTGCCTTTTACTGGCTACACTATATCTAATCTGTGATGCAGAGACCCTGGGCTACTTCCGCTGGTGAATAGGAATGGATGGCAATAATAAAAATAATTGTAATGTTTCCATGGAGTCATTGGGAAGACTAAATGAGAGGGAATGAGAAGATATTTTGTAGAAGGAGACACATGATGGAAATAATATCCCAGCGTCCAAGTCTTCACATGCAGACTTGACTGTGGGCACTAATACATGTTGGGGAACGTGGTGCCTTAGAGTGTGCATCTCAGCAGCACAGCAGCGAACTTCAGCCAAGTGTTGGGTCAGCTCCCTCTGATCCCAAGCTCTGAATCAAGCCAACAATCTGAACCTGAGTAGGTGCAGTTAGCTTGTGCTGCACCCTAGCAGCCTCCAATGCAGAATGCTTTCTCACTGGAAAGTGAGATGAAACACCCTCTCAACAGCACCCAGAGCTCCTCTGATCTGCTTCTTAGCTGTGCTGTTTACATCAGCCTCTTCAGAATAACTGCACAGGAGTCAAGCGGAGGGTATCCATCAGAAGAAGGATTCAGGGAAAATGCAACCCTCTCTCTTGAAAACAGACCTCTGCTTTTTTAATGGACATTGGACTTTGGCATCTGAAATGTCACATCCTTACTCACTGGAATGAACGTACATAGAAATGCTCACGAACAGTTCAGTGGGAACTTGCTGTTGAGAACCTTCCATTGTGCAAGGTCAGGAAGGTCCTGTCTATTCTACAGGACTCACAGTGTGCTGGACAATGTTGTCCTCATGAGGATGTCTATGGGGAAGTCACCACTCCAGAAAAAACTGTACAGAGAATGAGGCCAGAGCTGCAGAAGAAGAGTTTGGGTTTCTGCGTGCAGCCAGTGATTGTAGGTAAAGAAAGACGAGCGAACCTCTGAGGTTTAGTTCCCTGGGGACTGCCAATCCAGTGAGGTGGAGAAAGCACATCACACATGAGTCATTGATAAGGCTAACAGCTACGGGGTTGAACTGCTTTATCAGAAAGAGTGCCAGTGGTCAGCAGTGCCTTCTGACCCTAAGAAGAGATCTCTGGCCTTTCCATTTTGAACAAGTACCTGGGTGGCTGCCGATTAAATATACCTTATAGTACATTTCGTAGTGATGAAACATTTATCATTTTTCCTGTAGATGATGACACCACTTGTTGATAAGACAGACAAGAGGGATGATGACAACAGTAATAATTAGTGCTAGTGGGCATTTATTCTGTGATGCACAGTGTGCCAAATGTGTTGCACAATCATCTCCTTTAATTATAAAGTGCACCCTGGAAGGTAAGTCTTGCTGTTCACATTTCACAGACTGGCAAACCAAGGGTGCACTCGCTCAAAGTCACAAAGCTAAAAATTTCCTAATCTTCAATTGAACCTAGATCTGTAACTCTAAGGTTCATGCCCTGACCTCCATTACTCTTTCTCTGACTTAGTTTTCCAGTATTATTGGTCTGGAGTTCAGTGTATCTCACATATACAGTATTAATGAGTGCCTGCTCTGTACCAGATGCCACTCAGCACAGGAAATGAATAAATCATGGTTCTTTCTCTTAAGAAACTTACATATATTATTATTTTTAAGAGTTTAAAGTCTATAGCAAGAGCTCAAAAATGATTTCTGAGTAAATTATAATATCAAGTGCATTTTAGCTTGGTTTATAGATAACTATCCTTACTCAGATTTTGATACACCTCATAAAAAGATACACACATAAAATCCTTTGGGAATTTAAAGAAGAGAGAGAGAGAATGTCCCATTTG